>CM035439.1:51618412-51630912 GCA_020310875.1 Ceratopteris richardii | reverse complement strand
TGTATGTGTATGTGTATGTGTATGTGTATGTGTATGTGTATGTGTATGTGTATGTGTATGTGTATGTGTATGTGTATGTGTATGTGTATGTGTATGTGTATGTGTATGTGTATGTGTATGTGTATGGTATGTGTATGTCTGTATGTGTATGTGTATGTGTATGTGTATGTGTATGTGTATGTGTATGTGTCTGTGTATGTGTATGTGTATGTGTATGTGTATGTGTATGTGTATGTGTATGTGTATGTGTATGTGTATGTGTATGTGTATGTTGTGTATGTGTATGTGTATGTGTATGTGTATGTGTATGTGTATGTGTATGTGTATGTGTATGTGTATGTGTATGTGTATGTGTATGTGTATGTGTATGTGTATGTGTATGTGTATGTGTATGTGTATGTGTAGTGTATGTATGTGTATGTGTATGGTATGTGTATGTGTATGTGTATGTGTATGTGTATGTGTATGTGTATGTGGTATGTGTATGTGTATGTGTATGGTATGTGTATGTGTATGTGTATGTTATGTGTATGTGTATGTGTATGTGTATGTGTATGTGTATGTGTATGTGTATGTGTATGTGTATGTGTATGTGTATGTGTATGTGTATGTGTATGTGTATGTGTATGTGTATGTGTATGTGTATGTGTATGTGTATGTGTATGTGTATGTGTATGGTTATGCGTATGTGTATGCGTCATGCGCATGTGTATGGTGCATGTGCATGTGTATGTGTATGTGTATGTTGTATGTGTATGGTATGTGTATGTGTATGTGTATGTGTATGTGTATGTGTATGTGTATGTGTATGTGTATGTGTATGTGTATGTGTATGTGTATGTGTATGTGTATGTGTATGTGTATGTGTATGTGTATGTGTATGTGTATGTGTATGTGTATGTGTATGTGTATGTGTATGTGTATGTGTATGTGTATGTGTATGTGTATGTGTATGTGTATGTGTATGTGTATGTGTATGTGTATGTGTATGTGTATGTGTATGTGTATGTGTATGTGTATGTGTATGTGTATGTGCATGTGCATGTGTATGTGCATGTGCATGTGCATGTGCATGTGCATGTGCATGTGCATGTGCACGTGCATGTGCATGTGCATGTGCACGTGCATGTGCATGTGCATGTGCATGTGCATGTGCACGTGCATGTGCATGTGCACGTGCACGTGCATGTGCATGTGCACGTGCATGTGCATGTGCACGTGCATGTGCATGTGCACGTGCATGTGCATGTGCACGTGCATGTGCATGTGCACGTGCATGTGCATGTGCACGTGCATGTGCATGTGCACGTGCATGTGCATGTGCACGTGCATGTGCATGTGCACGTGCATGTGCATGTGCATGTGCATGTGCATGTGCATGTGCATGTGCATGTGCATGTGCATGTTCAGTTGCATGTGCATGTGCATGTGCATGTGCATGTGCATGTGCATGTGCATGTGCATGTGCATGTGCATGTGCATGTGCATGTGCATGTGCATGTGCATGTGCATGTGCATGTGCATGTGCATGTGCATGTGCATGTGCATGTGCATGTGCATGTGCATGTGCATGTGCATGTGCATGTGCATGTGCATGTGCATGTGCATGTGCATGTGCATGTGTATGTGTATGTGTATGTGTATGTGTATGTATTGTTGGAACATCAAGCTTACACTATGCTTGAGGTGTATTTGATCTACATCAAAGGCTATCGCGTCGAAAGAATATCCGTTGGAGAGTTCTTTTTCTTATGCTCATTTATTGTATTTTTTTGAGAAATTTTTGATGGTTCATTTACCATTGTAAAAGCTTTGAGCTTTACACATGTAAAGGTAGAAAGATGGAGCCCAAATCCCACGAGTTTGTGGTGGTTGCATTCAATCAAGCAATCAAATCACCTAAAAGTAGATCAAACTAGATCTTCACTTTTCTAGATTGTAGGGAAGTGAATTGATTCCCTCCAACAATCATTCCCACCTTCATTTGAATTCAAATTTCACTTGTAGAAGTTGTGAAACACTCCTAGAGTTTATATAAAGAGTTGAAATCACTTGTACATTACATGGAAGCAATATACATACACTTGTGATTATCATTGTCTTGCTCAGTGAATTCTCTACATCATCTTCTTCGCCAAGAGTTATCTTGCAGAGGCTGCTGCTCTCTCTCCAGAGATACAAATGGAGTGCAAGATGGCTCGTTGAAAAGGTATAAGTGTCTAGTGTATGCCTATAAAGTTTCAAAGATTTTGGTTCAGTATATTGGGAGAAAGCTGAGTTGTTATGTCTCGAGGTTAATCTTTGTGTATTCCTGAAAAATAGGAAGTACCACCGGTGAATGTCGCATTCATTCCTATAGTATATTTTGCTTATTCCTTATAATTTTGTGCATTCCATACACTCAATCCTATCTGTGTCACTCCCATAAAAGGAATTTTTCTAATTGTAATCAGGCTGGTCGCTATGGGCATTTGAAGTTCATTGTGTCTTCCATAGATAGTAAGTCTTTTGAGCTAGTCGACCCGCGAACCTATCGTTTTGTATCGACTCATTATCCTTGTTGCTCCAAAGTAAAGTACATAGTGTGTTTCTTTGCACTTATTGCATGCCTATAAGGTCTGTTTGAGTCTCCATAATTTCAAGGGCTGGTCTTGTGCCGGTTGGCTTGACCAAACTTCGTCGCTTTGAAACGCACTTTTCTACCTTCTACAAGATTCTCCAAGTTCTTTCAGTGGTATCAGAGCTAGATCAAGATGGGTGAAGGCTTTCCCTGAATGATCGAGAAGCTTAATGGACACAACTACGCGGCTTGTAGCAGGTGATGAAGCTATGCCTATTCCAAGATCCAAAGGAGGACCTACACAAGAGGAGATAGATAATCTCACACTTTGGTGCGCAAGGGATGCTCAAGCAAGGTCGTACATACTAAACTCTATCTCTGACTTTCTATTACCACATATTAGAGGATGCAAGACATCTCAAGAGACTTGGAATGCCCTTGAGACTTTCTTTTCTGCTAGTACCAAAGCAAGAAAGAATCATCTTTGGAACGAGTTCAACCAAATGAAGAAGACACCTAAACAAACCATCACAGAGTTTGTTACCAATGTGAAGGAGGTTGCAGATCAGTTAGCATCCATTGGAGAGCTGATTGAAGAAGAGGTCATCATGAGGCAAATTCTCAATGGCATTTGAAGTGATAAGCAATGGCAATCCTTCACGATGGCTTATGATCTCATCATGGATGTGCAAACTCCAGACTTCAACATCTTTCTTGGACAACTCTTCAATCAAGAAGCCAACAATAGCATAAAGGAAGGTAACTCTTATCATGGTAATTCAACTAGTGCTCTATATGTAGATAAGAAGGATAAAATGCAGAAAGGCAAGAAGAAGGAAGAAGATGAAGAAGAGACTTCCCAAGCCAACTTTGCAAACAAGAGCAAGTGGAAAGGGAAGAAGAAAGGACCAAAGCAAGACAAATCCAAAGGTCAGAATGTTCAACCTTGTGCCATATGTGATAAGACCAACCACACCACTCAAAATTGCTAGTTCAATGGTAAGACCCAGAAAGGAAGTGGAAGAGGTGGATATGGCGGCAATAGAGGCAGAAGTGGACACAACTTCAACAATAACAATAGAAGCTATAATAGAAGGGACTACAACAATTATTCAGAAGATCAACCACATGAGGATTCATTGCTTCTTATGAATCTAAGCCACAAAGAAGGTAAAGAATATGATCATTTGTTCTACATAGATTCAGGATGTTCGAATCATGTTGCAGGCAACATTGCTCTTCTATCTGATTTGGAAAGTCCAAAGCATAGACATGAAGTGCAAACATGGGATGACACAAAGCACAATGTGGAGAAGATTGGTAATGACAAAGCTTCCAATGGCAGGACAAACATTCTAAGTAAGGTTCTCTATGTACCCACTATCACTAAAAACCTAATAACTGTAGGCCAAATAGTTGAAAAAGTCTTGCAAGTTAGGTTCACCCAACATGGAGCTTTTGTGGAAGATCCATGTCAAGGCTTCAAAAAGATAGCCCAAGGTGAGAAGCATGGTAGGCTCTTTACTTTTGAAGTAGGAGAAACCAGGAACATAGCTCTATTCAACTTTGGGTCTCAAACCCTAAGTGAGCTTGAAGTGTGGCATAAGAGACTTGCTCATGTGAATAAAAGAACCTTGAAATATATATGCAGGGATCAAAGTGTTCTAGGACTGCCGAACATATACATACAGATGTATGGGGACCAATTTAAGAACCTTCATTGGCAGGATCAAGGTATTATGTCTCATTTATTGACGACCATAGTAGATGGACTGTTCTATACTTTATCAAGAGTAACAATGAAGTGTTTGATTGCTTCAAGAAGTATCTTGCACATGTGGAGAATCATACAGGTAGATCACTAAAGAAGCTCAGATCTGATGGAGGGGGAGAATACTTCTCCAAAGAGTTTGATGAGTTCTTGCAAGAAAAAGGTATCAAAAGGGAAGTGACTACTAGGTACTCACCTCAACTAAATGGAATTGCAGAGAGGAGAAACAAGACATTGGTTGGATCAGCCCGAACAATGCTTGAAGAGAAGAAGTTGCCACATTATCTATGGGCAAAAGCTATTTCAACTGTTGTGTACCTTGTCAATAGACTACCATCCAAATCACTTCAAGGTATGACTCCTTATGAAGCATGGCATGGAAGAAAACCTAGTCTTGGACATTGCAAGGTTTTTGGTTGTTTAGCTTATGTTCATGTACCATCACAAATAAGAGGTAAGCTAGATGAAAGGGCAACAAAGGTAGTGTTTATTGGATATGATTCAACTCAGATGGGTTACAGGTTCTTCAATCCTTCAACCAAGCAATTCACTACAAGTAGAGATGTTGTGCTTGAAGAACACAGGTCTTGGTATGATGAAGACAAACAAAAGGTAACACTACCATATGATCTTGATTTTGACTCTCATCAATTAGGAAGCAATCATGATACACAGGTCTAGGATCCAAGAAGTGATATAGACAATGACCAAGATGAAAGGGAAAAGGATTACAAGCTATGGAAGTCAAGAGGCAAAGCAAAGATGCAAGAGGTTGGAGAATGATCCAAACAAGCACCTAGAAGATCAGCAAGGGAGAAGAAACAACCAGAAAGGTATGGATATGATTCCACATTTGTTACGAAGCATTCAATATACTTGGCAAAAGACTCTATTTCAGAGGAACCCTCAACCTACGAAGAGGCAAAGGGAAACCCTAATTGGGAAAGGGCCATGAAAGAAGAGATAGATGCATTGAAGGAAATGGACACTTGGGATTAGGTTCCAATTTCGCCGAGTCAAAAGGTAATTGGTTGCAGATGGGTATATAAAGTTAAAAGAAATTTAGATGGATCACTTTGCAGGTACAAGGCAAGATTAGTTGCCAAAGGATGCTCACAAACGCATGGTATAGACTATGAGGAAACATTCTCACCAGTTGCAAAGATGACTACAATTAGGATATTGATAAGTGTAGCTGTTGCAAGGAATTGGAGACTCCTCCAACTTGATGTGAAAAATGCATTCTTAAATGGTTGTATAAGTGAAGAGGTATACATGTCACAACCACCAGGTTTTGAAAACCCTAATCATCCATCTTATGTTTGCAGACTTAAGAAAGCATTTTATGGATTGAAACAAGCTCCAAGAGCTTGGAATTACAGGTTGGTTACATATCTTCAAGATCAAGGGTTCAAAGCTAGCAGCTCAGATCCTTCTCTGTTCATCAAAAGGGATCACAATGAGGTTATCTATCTATGTGTATATGTAGATGATATTACTGTGATAGATGATGATGTAAATGGCATTCAAAGGATCAAGAGACACATGCAAGAGGAGTTCAAAATCAGTGACCTAAGTGAGCTCACATATTTCCTAGGTATGCAGGCGATATACACAGATGAAGGAATGTATTTGACTCAAAGAAGATACATTCACGATCTTCTTCTCAAGTTCAAAATGGAGAACACTAAACCTGTAGGTATGCCTTTGGAGATGAATCATAAACTAAGTGTTTATGAAGGTGAAAAAATTGAAGACATTAAAGAGTATCAAATCTTGGTAGGTAGCTTGATATATGCTACTCATACAAGGGTAGACATCTCATATAGTGTGGGAGTGCTTAGTCAATCCATGCACTCACCGAGAAGACCACACATGGATGCGGCTAAGAGAGTACTTAAGTATCTCAAAGGTACAATCAACAAAGGTATATTCTATCCTTACTCTTCAGATTTGGATATCAAAATCTACTCAGCTCCAGATTGGGTAGGAGCTACGGATGATAGAAAAAGTACATCTGGTTACTTAGCATTTGTAGGTTCAAAGCTAGTGTCATGGAGTTCCAAGAAGCAACCAACAGTTGCTTTATCCTCAAATGAAGCAGAGTACAGAGGCTTGACCATCGCAACTCAAGAGGCAATATGGTTAAAAGCATTGTATACAGATTTGGGACTTGTGAGTTCCAAACCTCACATATTTGGAGATAATGTAAGTTCCATGCATCTAGCGGCAAATCCTTTTTTCCATGAGACAACCAAGCACATAGAAGTCCATTACCACTTCATCATGGAGAAGCTCATGGCAAAGGAGATTGACATTTCTTTTGTTCCGACTGAAAAACAAGTAGTAGATATGATGACGAAGGCACTTGATGGAATAAAGCTTTGTAGATTCAAAGCTATGGTAGGTATTCAACCTATCACAGAATGAAGACTCAAGCATACTTTAGCTTGAGGGGGAGCTATTGGAACATCAAGCTTACACTATGCTTGAGGTGTATTTGATCTACATCAAAGGCTATCGCGTCGAAAGAATATCCGTTGGAGAATTCTTTTTCTTATGCTCATTTATTGTATATTTTTGAGAAATTTTTTATGGTTCATTTACCGTTGTAAAAGCCTTGAGCTTTACATTGTAAAGGTAGAAAGATAGAGCCCAAATCCCACGAATTTGTGGTGGTTGCATTCAATCAAGCAATCAAATCACCTAAAAGTAGATCAAACTAGATCTTCACTTTTCCTAGATTGTAGGGAAGTGAATTGATTCCCCTCCAACAACCATTCCCACCTTCATTTGAATTCAAATTTCACTTGTAGAAGTTGTGGAACACTCCTAGAGTTTATATAAAGAGTTGAAATCACTTGTACATTACATGGAAGCAATATACATACACTTGTGATCATCATTGTCATGCTCCTTGAATTCTCTGCATCATCTTCTTCGCCAACAGTAATCTTGCAGAGGCTGCTACTCTCTCTACAGAGCTCCACATTGAGTGCAAGATAGCTCATTGGAAAGGTACAAACGTCTAGTTTATGCCCGTAAATCTTCAAAGCATTTGGTTCAGTAGGTTGGGAGAAATCTGAGTTTTTCTGTCTTGAGGTCATCTCTACATATTCCTAAAAAATAGGAAGTACCATCGGTGAATGTCCCATTCATTCCTATAGTATATTTTGCTTATTCCTTATAATTCTATGCATTCCATACACTCAACCCTATGTGTATCACTCCCATAAAAGGATTTTTTCTAATTGTAATCACGTTGGTCGCTATGGGCATTTGAAGTTCATTGTCTCTTCCATAGATAGTAAGTTCTTTGAGCTAGTCGACCCGCGAACCTATCTGTTTTGTATCGACTTATTCTCCTTGATGCTCCAAAGTACATAGTGTGTTTATTTGCACGTATTGCATGCCTATAAGGTCTATTTGAGTCTCCATAATCTCAAGGGCTGGTCTTGTGCCGGTTGGCTTGACCAAACTTCATCACTTCGAAACACACTTTTCTACCTTCTACAAGCTTCTCCAAGTTCTTTCATGTATATGTATATGTATATGTGTATGTATATGTATATGTATATGTATATGTATATGTATATGTATATGTATATGTATATGTATATGTATATGTATATGTATATGTATATGTATATGTATATGTATAGTATATGTATATGTATATGTATATGTATATGTATATGTATATGTATATGTATATGTATATGTATATGTATATGTATATGTATATGTATATGTATATGTATATGTATATGTATATGTATATGTATATGTATATGTATATGTATATGTATATGTATATGTATATGTATATGTATATGTATATGTATATGTATATGTATATGTATATGTATATGTATATGTATATGTATATGTATATGTATATGTATATGTATATGTATATGTATATGTATATGTATATGTATATGTATATGTATATGTATATGTATATGTATATGTATATTGTATATGTATATGTATATGTATATGTATATGTATATGTATATGTATATGTATATGTATATGTATATGTATATGTATATGTATATGTATATGTATATGTATATGTATATGTATATGTATATGTATATGTGTATGTATATGTATACGTACAGGTATATGTATAGGTATACGTATACATATATGTTATATGTATACGTATACATTATACGTATACATTATGTGTATACGTTATACGTATATGTTATGCGTATACGTCATACGTATATGTTATGCATATATGTTATATGTATATGTTATGCGTATATGTTATACGTTATACGTTATGCATATATGTTATACGTTATGCGTATACGTTATACGTTATGCGTATACGTTATACATTATACGTTATGCGTATACATTATACATTATACGTTATGCGTATACGTTATACGTTATACATTATGTGTATATGTTATACGTTATACGTTATGCGTATATGTTATACGTTATACGTTATGCATATACGTATACGTATACATGTATACGTATACGTATACATGTATGCATATACAAATATGTATATGTATGTGTATACATATATGTATATATATGCATATATGTATATGTATATGTATGTGTTTGCGCATACGTATATCTATGTCTATATGTATACGTATATGTAAACTTATATGTATACGTATACGTATATGTATATGTATATGTATATGTATATGTATATGTATATGTATATGTATATGTATATGTATATGTATATGTATACGTATATGTATACGTATATGTATATGTATATGTATATGTATATGTATATGTATAGGTATAGGTATATGTATATGTATACGTATACGTATACGTATACGTATACGTATATGTATATGTATATGTATATGTATATGTATATGTATATGTATATGTATATGTATATGTATATGTATATGTATATGTATATGTATATGTATATGTATATGTATATGTATATGTATATGTATATGTATATGTATATGTATATGTATATGTTATGTATATGTATATGTATATGTATATGTATATGTATATGTATATGTATATGTATATGTATATGTATATGTATATGTATACGTATAGGTATATGTATATGTATACGTTTACATATGTGTATATGTATATGTATACGTATACGTGTAGGTATATGTATATGTATACGTATGTGTATATGTATATGTATACGTATACGTGTAGGTATATGTATACATATGTGTATAGGTATATGTATACGTATGTGTATATGTATATGTATACATATACGTGTAGGTATATGTATACATATACGTGTAGGTATATGTATGCGTAGACGTATAGGTATATCTATGCGTATACGTATAGGTATATCTATACGTATATGTATAGGTATATCTATACGTATACGTATAGCTATATCTACACGTATACGTATAGCTATATCTATATGTATACGTATAACTATATCTATACGTATACGTATAGGTATACCTATACGTATACGTATAGGTATACCTATACTTATATGTATAGGTATACCTATACGTATACGTAAAGGTATATCTACATGTTTACGTATAGGTATATCTATACGTTTACGTATAGGTATATCTATACGTATACGTATAGGTATATCTATACGTATACGTATAGGTATATCTATATGTATATGTATAGGTATATGTATACCTTTACGTATAGGTATATGTATACGTTTACGTATAGGTATATGTATACGTTTACGTATAGGTATATATATATGTATACGTATAGGTATATATATACGTATATCTATAGGTATATGTATATGTTTACGTATAGGTATATGTATACGTTTATCTATAGGTATATGTATACGTATATCTATAGGTATAGGTATATGTATACCTATATGTATACATATGTGTATACCTATATGTATACGTATGTGTATACCTATATGTGTATGTATGCGTATACGTATATGTGTACGTATGCGTATACGTATATGTGTACGTATGCGTATATGTATATGTGTACGTATGCATATACGTATATGTGTACGTATGCGTATACGCATACGTACACGCATGCATATACACGCACGTGTACGTATGTGTATACACGCATAGGTACACACATGCATACAGGCATGCGTATATGCCCATGCGTACACGCGCATGCGTACACGCGCATGCGTACACGTGCATGCGTACACGCGCATGCGTACACACGCATGCGTACATGCATGCGTACACACGCATGCGTACATGCATGCGTACACGCATGCGTACATGCGCATACGTACACGTATATGTATACGCATATGTACACGTATACGTATATGTATATGTATAGGTATATGTATATGTATATGTATATGTATATGTATATGTATATGTATATGTATATGTATATGTATATGTATATGTATATGTATATGTATATGTATATGTATATGTATATGTATATGTATATGTATATGTATATGTATATATATATATATGTATATGTATATGTATATGTATATATATATATATATATATATATATATATATATATATATATATATATATATATATATATATATATATATATGTGTGTGTGTGTGTGTGTGTGTGTGTGTGTGGACATACATACATACATATTACATCCCTAGATACCTTAAGCTCTTTTGTGCAAGGGTTATAGCATATAAGACCCTTTTTCTGTGAAGAATATCCAAGAAATATACACCTATTAGCCTTCGAGTCTAGCTTGTGTTTCAATTCTTGAGGTATGTGAACATAACACACACAATACTTTGAGATGTGAACGGTTGGGTTTCTTACCACACCAAGGTTCATAAGATGTAACTCCATGTACTCTTGAGGTTGGACACCTATTCATAATGTATATGGTTGTATTTATTGCATCAACCCAATAATAGTTAGGAACATTCATTTCATTTAACAAAGCTCTAGCCACTTCTGCTATGTATCTCTTCTTCTTTGCCAACCCATTTTTTTTAGGTGTATACCTACAAGTGAATACTTTTGATGCCATGTTCATGTAGAAAATCTGAAAATCCATTTGAAAAATACTCTCCCCATCCATCTGATCTGAGAGTCTTTATATACTTCCTTGTTTCCTTCTCCACAAGGTTTTTGAACCTCTTGAAGTGGTAAAACACCTCTAACTTTGACCTCATGCAATGCATCCAAACAAACCTTGAATGATCATCTATAAATGTGAAAAAATATTTATTACCTCCAATGGATGGCTCCCTTTTAGGTCCCCATACATGTGTGTGTATGAGATTCAACACTTCATCGCTCACATGTGCTTCCTTCTTGAATGGCAATCTACTTTGTTTCCCTAATTGACAAGCATGGCACAAATGTTGCATATTCTGAGATGTAAGTTCAAGTAGACTACTCACCAAGCCTGTCCTTTGCATGTCCTTCATTCTTTGTTAGTTTATGTGTCCAATTCTTTTATGCCATAATTCGATGTTTGCAATCTATTTATTTCCAATTGACAAGTAGACAGTGTGAGAGATTGATGGCTTTTCCTCCATGCTGAAGAGTCTTCCTTGCTTCTTTCCTTTTGCTATGATCTTGTAGTCCTACATGGGATCTTCAACAAAACATCCTTGATCATTGAACCTCATCTCATAACCTCTTTCAACCATTTGACCTACCAAAACCAAGTTCGTTGTGATGGTTGGCACAAGCAACACATTCTTCAACACCTTGGAGCTTTGAGATCCATTCAATGCAACATCTCCCACATGTGTAATATTGTGCTCAATTTCATCCCTTGTCTCTACATGGCCTTGAGTGATGGGTGAGTGTAAATTAAAGAAAACATCTTTATTGAAACTCATATGGTTGCTACAACCATTGTCAATGTACCATGTAAAATCTAAATTGACTCTTTCACTTGATCCATACATCATAAGCAAGTTCTCATTTTCTGAATTTATTGAAGTAATAGCATAATTACCTTGGTTCCTTTTGTATCCTTGACTTGCTCCTCCTTTGGACCAACAATCTCTTGCATAATGGCCCAATTTTCCACAATTGTAGCATTCTCCAATGGATGCTTCTATTCCATGTGACCTTCCTCCTCTTCCTCTACTCCTTCCTCTTTCTCTTGATCCATAGCTTTGGTTGGGACCTTCTTGATTGCTTGAGCTTGAGTTTGACCTTCCTCTCCCTCTGCCTTGGGAGT
>CM035439.1:51605912-51610912 GCA_020310875.1 Ceratopteris richardii | reverse complement strand
TAAACTTATTTGCAAGCAAATAGTATCTAAACTTCTTAACCGCATATTTCATGCCTAATTCTTCTCATTCGGTGGAGTATAGTTTCGGTCAGCTACATTCAACTGTCTACTAGCATAGGAAATTGGAAGATCCATATTACCTTTGCCAGTAGGCTGCACAAGTACACATCCAATAGCATAATTGGATGCATCCACGTGGACATGGAATGGCTTGTTCCAATCGGGTGTAGTCAAGATTGGTGTTGAACACAATCTTCTCTTGAACTCGTTAAAGGAATCTTCACATTCTTCAGTCCACTCAAAGTTAATCAAAAGGGAGTATAGCGGCCTTGCAATGATCGCATACATATGAATGAATCGGTGATAATAGCCACAATGCCCCATGAAAGCTTGTACTTCCTTGACATTCTTTGGCCTAGGTAACTCTGCGATAGCTCTAACTTTCTCCTCGTCCGTGGATATGCCATTCTTTGACACTATGTGTCCTAGAATCTTGCCTTGGCTGACCATAAAAACACACCTTTCTGGGTTCAGGCAGACTTGATATTCTCTACATGTGTCAAATATAGCTCTGAGCTCAGGGATATGGGCTTGTCTAATGTTGGAATGAGCACAAAGATCATCCACATAGACTTCCAAATTTTTCCTCAAGAATTCTTTAAACACATGGCACATCAGCCTTTGAAAGGTGGCTGGCACATTTCTAAGAGGGTGAGCTTCTACTTCGTAGAAATATTCCTCATCTAATGCAAAAGGTGGTTCCATTATGATTGACTCTAGATCGGAGTCACTTGCATCCTCAAATGCATCAGTGCTAGGTTCACATTCTTCAATAACCGAATCACACATGATTGACTCTATTGTGAAGACTGAAATGTCATAGCCATCCTCACCACAGTGGGGTGTCCATTGTTCTTCATTGATGGCTACATCCATTGTTGCTAAAATTTCTGCCCAACCATGAGGTTCAAATTCTTTGTCTGGGAAAACTATAGGTTCATAGGCTAGGTCTTGAACTGATCTATGAGTTTCCTTCGCACCCACCTCTTTGGCTTTTTCTCTCTTCTCTTCTTCTACGGCTACTTTGCACATCCATAAGTGGGTGTCTTCATGCATCCATGAGGATCATGATCCTATGGAATGCACTGACTCCGTATCATCTTTAGCTCTATGGATGGGTTTCTATTGAATAGGGGGTAGGTTTCTATGAGAGTAATCCTTGAGATTGACTTTGGTTGTAACACGTAAGTGTTGCAAATACAAAGAATTGGTTCCCCAATCTTGTACCACTTGCAACTGCTGCAAGAATGGTCTTCCCAAAATCATCTCATAGGCATGACTCTTGCTAAAGTCACATATGGCAAAGGTATGCTCAAACTCAACGCCACATGTAGTGAGAGTTATTCCTTCTAGCAGTCCTAAGGGTCTTTCTATGTGAACATCGGCCATTTGTAATTTCATTCTCATGGGCCTAAGTGTTGGCTTGCCCCATCGCTTCCATAGGGAAGTGGTAGCAATTGCAACTCTTGCACCTGAGTCCAAAATTGCCTTGGTGGTGTAACCTTGATGGGTAATGGGAAGATACGTGTTTCCTTCCTCTCCTTCGCTCATGTCTCCTATCTTGTCCAAGGGTATTTCTGGCACTGATCTATGAGATTCTACCTAGGAACGAGGTTTTGCTACTTCTGGCACTTGGTTGGCTACATGTTTCCATAACTTTGGCTTAACCTTGAGTAGATCTTCTAAAGTGAGATTGCACTGCACTTTAGTGTTCTTTACTACCTCTCTATTCCTAGGTATGATTTAGTCTTCATTCCTTATCATAACCATGGGTGCTCTCATACAAGTAGATTTAGCTTCCCATAGGCTTGTGAAATGGGGTAGTTCCTATAAGGAATTGGACTCGAAGTCTAATTTCTCATGAGATTGAGCACTCTCCTGCTCCTCATAAATGAAAGGAATTTCTTGTGGGAATTGATCATGTGCATCATCCACAAGTTCAACGGGAGGAAGAACTTCACTCTCTTTAGCCCATTTCTCTTTTTGAATCTCTGGCAGGAATTTTGGTGAATACCGATTCATAGAAGAAGATGTATTTGGTTCTATGGAGTTAGGCACATAAGCTTCCTGGGCAGGAAGGTTAATTCTTTCACTTGCCTTGTCCTTGCTTTGATAGGTGGGGTCCTTTTCAGATTTTGCAAATCTTTCTAACAGTCCATTAAAGTGCAACGGTGTCTTGGCTGAACTAGAGAAGTTAAAGAGGTGACTGGCATCAAACATGGTTTGAGCCAATTCCACCATCTTAGCACAAATTTTAGTTCATTCGAGTTCTAGTTCTGATCTAGGGTGACACTTTTCATGATCTGTTACGTTTGGCCCTTCTTGTATTCTAGCCTGATATGCTTTAAGCATCATGTCTAAGTCCTCGGGAGTGGGATCTGCTAAGACTGATCCTACTCTAGGGGGTGGTGGGATTGTGTGAGGTGGGTTGGAAGGTGGTGGATTGGAGGGAGATGGGAATGGTGGTGGTGGAGTAGTGTGAGAGTGAGTTTGAGACGTGAGTTCAATTATCTTGGCTTTCATTTCTCTTAGACTTTCCTCGAGTTCACTCATCTTTTTTGCCCATTACCTTTTCATTCTCTCGTGACTATCCTTCCAAGATCTAGTCCTCTTCTTGGTTATGCTCTCAATCTCACAAACCTCGGAACTCTTTTCCTGGCCTAAACCTTGGTTTTGCTGCAAAGCTTGAGCTCTAGTGACCACTTGCATGGGTTCAATGGAATTTACACTTCCTGTAGAGTCTACTGCTAACCCAATAACATTGATAGGAGTGATTTTTGCCATATTGTTGGAGTTCTTAGGACAATCTTGCAAGAGATGCTCTTTCCCACAATCGAGACAAAAACCCTGAATTCTCACAGATTGGGGTTGTGTAGATGCAGGTATAGGTAATCATGAAGGAGGTGATCTCCCTGACATCAGTAGCATGGTCCTCTAGGAAAGGGGGGTCTTACCTGCCTAGGTTGAAGCCTAGAGTTTGGGTTTGCATACATCACATTTGCATACTTTGGGTCCCAACTAGGTTCGCTCGGGTCTTCATAATAATAGGATTCATTATGCTGAGGTGACTGCATGTAGTAAGACTGGGGGCTATCAATATGAGTGGAGTCAAAACTATGATCACTTGGGTCACTTTCTGAAAGCAATGGTGTTACTGGCACTAAGGCTCTATTCAGATTTTCTTTTGCAGCTGCATACTTCACTGGAATCACATTAGCTGGAGGAGGAGGCTATTGCGCTACAATTAGTTGAGGTCTCTACTGCCCTTGATAGGGTGGTTGATAGGGTTGTTGTGGCCTACCATATTGTTGTGGTGGGTATTGGTTTTGGTATCTTCCCTTTTGTGGATAAGGCTGAGGATAACTTTGTCTGACAATTTATTTGTTATAGGGATAGTCTTATGTACTGTGGTTGGTATATTTCTGCTCTATGGTGCAGTATAGGTTGCTAGGGTTTGCTTGAGGTTGAGCCATAATGGGACATACATTCGCCATATGGTCACCTCCACAAGCATAGCATCTTTTCACTGGGGCAAACCTTGGTATTTGTTTGCTTGAGACTCCTAACTTCTGATCCACCTTCTCAGCGAGTTCCTCAATAGATGTGGATTGTGTGGAAGTGAGGCTAGTAGAACTATCTGAATCTTTGTAGATTTTTGAAAGCTCTAATTCCTCCCATAGGTTATCCTCAATGTTGATGCACATGCGTACACACTCTTCTATGGTTCTAGGGTCCTTCAAGTACACATAGGAACTCAATTTGCTACTCAACAATCCGTCTAGGAATAAAGCCACTTGTTTGGCTGGTGTGGGTAACTCTAGAACATGACATCTCTCTAGGTATTGCCTAAACCTTCTTCCTGCAAGTCTAACCGTCTCTTGAGGTGTCTACTTGAAGCTATGTATCAGTGAGGAAGTATTGTGCCATATGCCACTCTTAGAAAATTCTGTGATGAAGGCTTCTAGAAGTTGGTCTATATTCCTAAACTGACCTTGGTGAAGCCGTTGAAACCGAGCCAGTGCGGCATTCTTGAGAGTTAGTCCAAATGCATTGTATTGAGTGAACACGTCATCAACTTGCTCGGCTCTCAGGACTTGCCTAAATTTTGCCACATGATCATATGGGTCTCCTGTGCCATCGAAGCAATTCTTCATGGACTTAACTAGTTGTGTAGGCCTCAAGGTCCTCGTGTGTTCTCTAGGCCTTGGCAGAGGGAATTCGTCTATATTTATTTGATTCCTTGGGTCTCTAGATCTCTGGGGTTCCATCCTATCCATCTTTGTTCTCGTTCTTTCTCTTCCTAATGGGTAAGGAAAGCTCACTTCTAGCCTATCTCTACTCTTGTCCCTTTGAGCTCCATGAGCTTGAGATGTTCCAGCTCCTTGTCATGTGTGCAACATATGTACTTAACAAGTGTCCCACTAAAGCACTATAGTCTATCACTCCATATGAGGCTTGGCATGGTCGCAAACCATCTGTTGCTCATCTGTGTGTTTTTGGTTGTCTGGCATATGCATTAATTCCTAAACAACATCGCCAGAAATTGGATGATAAAGTAGTAAAATGTATTTTTGTTGGGTACAATTCCAAAAGAAAAGGCTATCGTTTGTATCATCCATAGACTAAACGCATTTGGATTAGCCATGATGTCACATCAAATTTCTATGCTATGGCTACCTCTAGTCTTTGTGATGTGACTGAGCCTGTTTTGTTTGATGAAGCACAAAATTCTGAACATTGGATGGCTACAATGCAATTTGAATATGATGCTATCATGAAACATGGTACCTGGTCTTTATGTGACTTGCCTCCTGGAAAGAAGGCCATTGGCACTAAGTGGCTATACAAGCTGAAGTGTAAACCTAATGGAACAGTTGACAAGTATAAGGCTAGGCTTTTTGCAAAGGGTTATGCACAAGAAAAAGGCATTGATTTTGATG
>CM035439.1:51558412-51600912 GCA_020310875.1 Ceratopteris richardii | reverse complement strand
AAAGTGTCGGTCTCTTATGTGAAAGGACCATTTTTAGGGCACTAGTATATAAGTCAAATGTGACTCTTTGTAAAGAACTTTTTGCCATTGTGAGAATAGAGAGCACAGAAATTCGAATTTGTGTCTTCTTCACTCCTTATCTTCTTCTCTGTGAGCTTGTATGCGTGTGTATTGCTTGGAAAGAGTGCTTGGGTGTGTTGTCTATCCATGAGAGCATTTGTTTGCTGTAGGTAATGTGTGTGCGAAGTGTAGGAAGTGCTGAAGTGTAGGAAAGATTTCCCGCGACTCAGTATTTTGACCATAACTTGAAGTAAGAGCGTCAAAATTGAGTGATACCAATGCCATTGGATGCGTCTTCTCAAGAGCTTCGAAACGCATATGCTATTTGCTATATTTGGAGATCGGAGCTGGGAGAAAAGTCCAAAATACTGACGGCTGCTGCACCAAGTATCGTTTCGCCATAACCAACAGTTGAAGTTTGTTTGGATAAGTATTTACCTTGATTGTACTCTTTGAGTAGTTCACTTGCATTGACCATCACATGATTGCAGGTCTTGATACACTCGGTTAGGGTTTGCATACTCTTGGATTGATAATTAAAAGCGTGTATCCCCACTATATGCACTTGAGAGGGGATTGAGGTATAGTCTCTTTCTCCGCAAGTCCCTAAGTTGGTACTTAGGTCAACACACTTTTTGGCGCCGTTGTCGGGGAGTGACGAATCAAACCGAGGCATTCGTGTGATGGTAAGTAGCTTTTTTGCATTGAAGTAAGTGGAGGAGTGGAAATTTTCTCTTCTTTGGTAAGTTATTTTCAGCTGCACTTGCTACTTCTCATTCTTGGAGTGTGTGTAGTGAGTTGTTAGTTTAGGGAAGTGAGTAGAAGGAGTAGAGTAGGAGTAGTTAGAGAGTAGACCAAGTCATTAGGGTAGAATTTAGTTTTGTTCAGAAAAGTTTCTTTTTTGTAAGCAAGAAAATCCCAACTATAAAAGCCAAAAAATTCATTCTGCAAGTTACTTGTGTTCTGAGCAAGTATCGTGAGAGAGACTGTCGAGTATCGTGAGTGCTGTGGCAGAGATCGCAGACGAGGAACTGAGCAATCTGGGCTTGCATAGAGCAAGGGGGAGTGAGAAAGAAGTATCAAGGTGAGCAGAACCCATCTTACTTTTGATTTCTCAATAAATCTAGACTGCAGAGAAAAAAAAATGATCTGCGTCAGGTATCGTTTGAGACTTTCAGAGGGTAAAAAGGAGTGAGTTGAGTGGTACAGAGAGTGAGGAGAGAGGAGAGGGACTAGTAAAACAAGTGCATTAAACCAAAACTTAAAAAATCTTTCCCAAAATTTGTCCAAGGGTCAAGTATCGTTTTACTCCAGCGGTCGAGTATTGCGATACTTAGCAAGTATCGTTTTGCTCCTGTGGTTGAGTATCGCGATATTTCCCTCCGATCGTGTATCGTTTCATACCGATCGCGATACTTGGCTAGAGATCTGTTGCTCTAGCACAATGGTGAGAACCACGTTAAGAAGCTTCACCTCCTTAATGTCAATCCGAGGGAGAGGTAGGAGTGATATGAAGATCGTGAACATGAGATGATGTGAGAGTGACGGTGAGAAGCACAAAGATGCACACACACATACACACACACAATGAAGAGACAAGCAAGACACAATGGAAGGTGGGAAATTAGCTCTATTACCCAAGAACACTCTTACAAGCTCAAAGTAACTCTAATCTCAAACAAGCTAACCTGAACCAACCTCAAAAATGAGCTCTCTAGCTCTTTTTATAGTTTCTAGACTAGTTTTGACCGGTTTCGCATCTAGTGACCGGCCTAGTTAAAAAATAGGTCCTAGAGGCTATTTGGAAGGGTAAACGATGTCTAAAAATAACGAAAATTGGTACGAGCATTCTACCTAAGCTCCTCAAGCTCGAGGACTCCTCGGCTTGCACAAAATGGAGCTATGGATTACAAAATGGGGTTTTCTATGATACATATGTTACAATTAGTGATAATAATCACTGTTGAGTGTTTGAAGAATTAATAAGAAACACATTTGTTTGGAAAATTGATCCGACTGGCTCCCTGCTCTGTCTTCACATGCTTCCGTGGCGTCTGTGCCTCTGGCTGCTTCCAACACCCCCCTCCCTCTCGCTTCTGTCGTCCCTGACAGAACCTTGTTGTGAGGTCTGCCGGATGTAGTTCTGTAGGAGGTCTTGAGCGAGGGTGTGCTCTGATATACGAATGCCTCGGGCTAGATCAGCCTCGAGTTTCTCCCAGTCGATAGGTTGCGGCTCGTCTGGTGGTGGGAGCTGATAATGTGTGGAGTACACCATTCGTTCACAGGCGAATAATTGCAATAAGTGTGTGGGCCTGCTTATAAATACCTCTGAATGGTACTCCCAAAAGCCGGTGGTGAACATTTCTTCGAATGTCTGCTTGTAGCATGCCGGTAGGTATTTGATCCTGCAGTGCCAGGCATAACACACCCGTAGCGATGGCGTTGTGCTCATATCATAGACTAAATCAAAGTTGCCATGCTCGAAGCCCGGGGTGTTTACATGGGGAGCCTTGATGCGTCGGAAGACTTTAAAGATCATCTGCATCATGTCAAATATTTTGACAGTCATGTGCGCGGCAATATCATCCATATGCTTTAACCTAGGGAGCCAGTGGCGGATCGTCGCCATCATGTAGCCTACTGTGGGTAACTCGATTGGTGGCTTGAAGTAGGGATAGTTCAACCAGTCTTGGCACTGCTTATTGTTTTGTACCTTAATAGCGAATGCAGTCCAAGAGCGGCGTCGTGGTACCGGTCCCCAGCACGGGTTAAATTTTAAGTGCAGCGGCGCTTTCACCCACGTGCTCATCATTTCTGGATAGTTTTGCAATAGATCTTTGCGCCAGTCTGGTTGAAGGATTTCACCTCTCTGCGCCCTTGGTGGCAAGTCTTCCGGTTCAAATTGAGTGGCATGTGTTGGTTTGATACCTGTTTCTTTCTCTATGGCTGACTGATATTCGGCCATTAACATGAAGTACGGTTTATATTGAAGCTCGTGCCCAGATATGTATCGTCGCGGGGCCAATTGAGCAAAGAATGGTGACTGTAAAATCCTCTCTTCAATCATGGCCATGGCATGTAGTTGTGCCTCTACTCTGGCCGAGTGTGTCGTTCCGAGTTCTTCAACTGTCTTCATCCACGCGGGAGTAGGTAATTCATAGGTCATCTGGCCTTCGGCCGTGACACGTCCGCCTGGGATGGGTATCGGTTCGTATGCCTCTTCAAATGTTTCCTCCACTGGGATAGTGACGGTTTCTTCCTCAGCTGGTAGCTCAGGTGGGGAGTCTGGCCTAGGTGGTGCTTCATAGGCTGCGATTCTAGATTCAAGATTTTTTACCTGGGCCCGGAGTGCGTTGAGTTCCTCTAAAATTTCAGGGGCAGGGTCCACAGGTGCTGGTAATCCTGCTGCTACTTGTACTTGTTGTGTTGCCGGTTCTCTGAGCTGTAGCAGCTTGTGATCTTCCTTTAACTTTTGGTGCTCTTCGTTCATACGATCATAGTCCTCGAGCAATCGCACATGATCCTCTAGCAACATCCGCATCGATTCAGATGGGATTGCTTTGAATTTGCTAGGACTTAAGGGTGGGTCTGGGTGGTCCAAAGCCGCTTCCAAATTCTCTCTATTCTGCTCTTGGAGTCTCTGGTTCTCCTCTTTTGCTGCGGCTAAGTGTCTTCTTAGTAAGCCCATATTTCTAGTGAGCGTTGCATTGCGGACGGTTTGGGCTCGAAGGAGGTTGTCCAAATCCGCAGTGGCCTCTTTTGTTTTCTCCTCACTTTCTAGTTCTAATTTGTGATAGGCCTCTCGTAAATCGTGGTATCGGCTGTTCAGTGAGGCATTCTCACTTGATAACGAATTAAGCTGCGTTTGTAGTTCATTCGTCGTTCTCTGCAGCTGTTGATAGTTGGTGCCGAGTGATGCAAACTCATCGCGGACCTGTGTCATGCATGTGAACATGTGTTGAAATGCGGTGTCTATGGCGGGTGATAATAGTAATGGAGTGCTAATTGAAGATGCAGTGGAATTAGATGCAGCGGGGATGGGGAATGGGGTTGGGAAGGTGGATGCAGTGGTGATTGTGGAAAATTGTGACGTGCCTAAATATGAGGGTGCTGTGAGTGGAGTGGGTGGTGGTGAGGTGGATGGTGATATGTCCATGCCATTGGACGTGTCAAGTGCGGTGACTGTGAAAAGCGTTGTGTAAGTGGGTGGTTGTGCAGGTGTGAAGACGGGATTTACAAATGTAGAGTAAGTTACAGGGGGGATAGCTGGAGCAGCTTGGTGAAACCGGGAAATAGGGGTTATGGTAGGTTGGGGAGGTGAGACTGGTGAGAAGGTTAGTGGGGTTAGAAAGGGGAATGGGGTTCTTAGAGGTGGGGGAAACGCTGGGAAGGATGAAGGGGTGAAGGGGTTAACATATGGATGCGGAGGGTTGGGTGTGGGCATGGAAGTATGAATTGGCAGGGCAAAGGGTGCGGTTATGTTGCCTTGAACTGGTGTGGATGGGGGGGAAGTGGGTGGGTGTGCGGGGGACACAGGATGGGTTGGTGAAAGATGAGGTGAAAGAGGAGTAGAGGGCGTGGATGTTATTTCGAAGATAGTAGTGGTATGTACAACAGTGGTACGTGGTTGGGAATCTACAAGGATGGGTTCTGCGGTCAATGAACTTTCGGGGATGAGGCGTGCCTCCCTGACTTGTGCTGAAGACTGAGCTCCTGTTGGTACGCGAATATACTCTCCGGGTTTTGAAAGTAGTCGCACTCGGCGGGGATCAAACTGTGGTAGTTGCTTTCTTTGTAAAAACCTGAGGGCTTCATGGGAGCCTACTGATTTGACTAACTCCCTGAACCCTCTGATGTATGCGTCTTCGAATCCTCCGGAGATGAGTTCTTGTTCAATTAATGCCTGGCTCTCCTCTTCAGTTAACTTCTTCCGGGCCCAGACTTTCTCCATGGTACGATATAATTTCTTTATGGCCAGCGTGTACGCTGCGGCTTCGAAAGTCTCTTCTTCATATGTGCTAGTGTCGCCGTGTGCGTCAGCCTGTTGGCCTTGACCATCTGTCTGTCCGTCATGTGAACCCTGGCTGGCTTCATCGTCGCCTTCCTCGTCGTCTGTTTCGGTTCTTTCTTCTTCAGAGCTCGACACAGCTTGTCCCTGTGGCAGATCTCGCGGTGTGGTAGGGTAGCTGGGTCTTTCATATTCTTGAGAAAAGAACTGTCCTTCTGAAAACTGGAACTCATTTGAGAATGCGTCAGGCATCTCAAAATCGAATGTTGTGTTTATTGGTTCTGTCTCCATGTGTGGTATCGGGAAAGAAAAGGCTTCCGCACCAATAGTTGTGGGAGCTTCTGCTGTCGTTGTGGTGGCTTCTGTGGTGGCAGCTGCCTGAGGTGCAGCGGTACTAGTGGTGGCCTCCGTAACCACTGGTCTGGACAACCTTATGCGAATAGGTTGTACTGTGGGAGCCGCTTCTGTCTGTGGTCGCTCTGGAGAGGGTTGTGGTGATGGCGACTCTGGCACTTGAAGGCAAGGGATGGTGCCTCTCATTCGCTTACCTGCCCTTGTTCGACTGGGCTTCCTGGCTTTCTTCGTTGTGCCTTTGAATGCCTTCAGTTCTTCTCCTGTTAATGCACGCTCGATGGGCAAGTCATATGCTAAGCACATATACACAATTCTAGTGAGTGCACAACATCCATTAAGTACTTTCTTGCGCTCCCATCTGTGCTGTGCCAGATACATTTGATCTATGATCCAGCTTGCCAGATCAACAGTTTGAGGTCCCGTGCATGCCAAATACAATCCGAACCAGATTCGTTTATGGGGCATGGTAAATCTGTCCTGAGCGAGAAATGCAAAATGTTGCATGCATATCCTTAGTGGCTTCGACAGCTCAGGTGTAATTGCCGAAATCTCCTCCCACTTCGTGACATCCCCACGTTTCATCGGTTCTGGAATTAATCTCTCTCGATCTGTGGGTGTGTGGGTGCCATGAATTTTGATGGCCGCTCTGATTAAATCCTTAGATAGGTAAAACCTTTTGTAAGGTGGATCATCCACTAGAGTAGGCAATATGAAGGTCCCTGGGATGTCCTTATTCTCTGAGGCCAGTAGGGTAGTGATTAAGTAATAGCACCTGTAAAAATCCGGTTTGGGCAGAGGATCACTGAAATACTCTGTGAAGCCTGCTCTGGCCAAAACATGAGTTAAATCCTGGGTGCTCTGTAGGGCTTCGAACTCTCTGGAGAAAAACTGGTATTTTCCCCACGTGCGGTCATCAAATGTCAAAGAGGATTCAAATATAAAGTCCGCGTCCGCAAGGGGTCCTGCAAGTCCCTGAAACCAATGAGAGTTCCTGTGTATCTTTTCGGTGTAGCCCATGGGTGGGTTGTCGATAGGCATGGGCCCTGGAAATCCCTGAAATTCCGGCGGTGGAGCAGTCGGGTGGGACTCTGCTCGTAGCACGTTGAGGGGCACAGCCGCTACACTGGGGCCTGCTCCTGATGTTCCTTCGTCGGTTTGCATGGTGACTGATGCGCTAATGAGAAAGATCTGCTACAAAAGATTAACACATTAGCATGGAAATTAATTATGATCCCATTAAAGTGAGACCGCAATCCCTTTCCATAACTGATGCGTAACCCGTGTAGCCAAGTGCTGTGATGTGATGGATGCAATGTTTCTTGCAGCACTAGTGCAGGTCTCTAGACACCTATACGTTTCAGATCATGCATACATTTCTTGATGATATGAGGTTACGAGTGATGTGTGATGATGGTGGGTGAATTTATACAAGGTTTAAAGGTTAGTGATTTAGTACAAGGTTGTATGTTAGTCGGGGGGGTAGTTTTATCAGACATGGGGTTAGGGGGAGACGGTTGGACACGTTTCGGTATCCATTTCCTAAGGATCTTGGAGTGGGTGGTGGGTTTCTGTTGAGGGGCAAAGGGTGGTGTCGGGTGTGGTGGTATCGAGGGATGAAATGAGTTGTGGGGGTTATATATTACATGGCTTATGGGTTGAGCTATGATACATGGTTTGGGTACCCAAATCTGCGTGGGTGTGGGTCTATGGGTAAGATATTTCTTGGCGATCCAAATTTGTCGAGTATTGATGCTTGTAGACGAAGATCGAGAGGACTTTGTCTGCTGACTCTGCTTTTGTTGAAACTTTGTCCTGCGTTCTTCTGCAATGTTGCTGATAGGCTGTGTTTGCTGTCCTTTTGGCACCCATATTTGTCTCGTGCCACTTGTTCTATGATGTTGATACTACTGCTGTCTTTGCCTTATCTGGTGGTGTCATCGGTCTTGGTTCCTCTGTTGTGGTCGACTCCTTCGTGGTTGGGTTTGAGAGGTCCGGTGGACACTCTGCTTTGGAAAAGAAGGGAGATCCAACACTTGTGTGACCTGCCCATTAGGAAGTGATTCGTTCTTTATCTTTAATCTAGGCCAGTCCGCAGCAAGTTTGGAAGAATGAGCACCGCAGGGTGTCGTGCTCATTTGGCCGCTGGTGCGACCCACCTGACCGCTGATTGTGTCCATCTGCCCTAGCGGTTGGGTAGCTGCCGCTTCTAGTTTGCAGGAAGTCCCAGGGAAGATCTCCTGTCGTCCTTCTGATAGACAACTGTCCATGGCCAATCCCGAGTGGGTTGGTGTAGACGTAACTTGACTGAGCTGATTAAAGATCTTTTGGTCCTCCATCGCATGTGTTTCATAGGGTCTAGGGTCACAACCGTCAGGCGGAATGCCGTTAGGGAAGTCAAGGGGTATCATTCGCTTCTGCTCTAAGGTTCCAATTTGTAAGGAGCCTTGTCTAAGATTTAGGTCCACTGAGTGATCGAATAGCCAATCTTGGCCAAGGATTAGGGGTTCTATCAGGTCGTCATCATGGCACACTAGTAGCTTCGCGGTCATGGTCACATCCTTTATGAGGATAGGAAGGTCCACTTCACCCATGCAAGGGGTTTCCATGCCTCCTAGCCCTATGAGGTATGCCTCAATTGGCCGCATTTCTATTTCTGAATCCTTATAGTGGGACCATCTAATCGCACTAGTCGCAGCACCTGAGTCAATTAAAGCCCTGAGCTCTTGGCAAGGGTTACCGTGCTCTAGCCTCACTGTAATGAATGGTCTCCTGTCCACTATACTAGGATGAGTGGTTGACTTTACTTGACACATGGCCATGGGATATCTGGGTGTAGTTTCCAGATGGTTAAAATGTTCTCTCCCTAGTCCTTGTCTTCTTAACTTCATGCGTTTAATGCGTTCTATTGCTTCTGCCTGAGCTTCCGCTCGTATTCTATTTTCTTCCTCCTTACGCTTCTTTGCCAACGTGAGTCGTCTAAGCATATCCTCCGTAAGAGGTTCCTGATATAACCTGACTCTACAGCCACTAATATAATTAGGCATTATGTTTCCTTCTAAGGTGGCTAACTGTACTGCTCCACTTGTTGAGAGTCTGTTAATGATCATAGGTCCGTAACCTCGCTTTTCTAACTTCCGTGCGTGTTGTTTCAGCGTATATACTAGAACTAAATCTCCTTCTTTTAGGCCTTTATCTTTCACATGTGCATCAAAATATGCTTTCTGTCGCTTCTTCGCTGCATATATTCCTGCTGCTGCCTTTAGCCTGGTTTCTCCTAATCGTTCCAAGTCCATTATTCTTGTTGATAATTCATGGCCGGTCCACTGATGTTCTTGTGCAACCTTAAGGGTCGGTATCAAGAAGTCCAAAGGAAGCACAGCATTCTGACCAAAAACCATCTGAAAGGGAGTTGCATTGAGTACGGTCTTGTAGGCCACTCGATATGCCCAAACAGCATGGTGTAACTGTTTGTCCCAATCTGAACGCTTGTTGTTCACGAGTTTCATCAGTACATTACAAAGGATCTTATTAGTGCTTTCCGCCTGACCATTGGCCTGAGGATGATATGGTGCGGATTTCTTGTGAATCACCATAAAATCCTGTAACAAATATTCAATGACTTGGTTTAGAAAGTGAGTGCCTCGATCGCTCACTATCTCTATAGGCAATCCATATCTTGTAAAGACATTTTCAAATAAGAATTTTGCAGTTGTGTGTGCATCATTCTTTTTCGTGGCTTTTGCCTCTACCCATTTCGTAAGATAATCTGTGGCAACAATAATGTATTCCGCATGTGTACCTTTTGCAGGGGGGTTAATGGGTCCTACAAAGTCTATACCCCACTTAGAAAATGCACGTCCGCCCATCATGGGTTTCAATGGCATTTCATCTCTGCGAGTAGGAAACTGAGTTCTTTGGCACACATCACATCTCTTGACATAGGTATGAGCATCCATGTGAAGAGTGGGCCACCATAATCCTGCAAAGAGGATGGCTTTGATTATCCTATCAGGTCCAAAATGACCTCCTGCAACACCTTGGTGTGCAGTCTCTAGTATGCTCAGATAATCGCTTTCATGAACACATTGTCTTAGATATCCGTCTCGTCCTCTTTTGTATAGATTATCGCCAATAAGTGAATAGTCTTGAGCTTCCTGCTCGAGACTACGTTGTCGAGCTAAGGTCATTCCTTGAGGGAATGTGTTCGTCCTCAAGTATGTCACTAAAGGTTCACTCCAGTCTGGTGTGAGAGACACATGATATAACGTAGCATGCTCTAATGGTGGTCTTTCACAACAAACATGACATTCTTTACACAACTTGTAGACATCTGCTTCCATTGAAGGCCAATATACTCCTAATCTCTGCAGAGTCTGTAATGTTCGATGTTTCGAATGATGTTGCTTTAATGCACCTATGTGTGCTAATTGCAACCAATTCGCGTGTTCTGATTCATCTACACAACAAGCAAGAATCTTTTGATTATCCTGTTTATATATGCTTCCTGCTAAGATTTGGTATCTTTGAGACTTGGTAATCTCTCCTTCTTTGATCTTTAACCTAGGATTCTTGGGTCCATAAGTGAGAATAGGGACTATAGGCTTAGCCCATTCTGGTGCTATCTCAAGATTAAACAAATATGCATCTGGTAGATCATCCATTACTCCTTGAGGAGCTTCTCCTGATGTTAATCTTGAAAGGTGGTCAGCTCTAAGATGTGTCTTTCCTTTCCTGACTACTACTTCAAAATCATACTCCATGAGTAATAGAAACCAACGTATCAATCGTCCCGTGTTACATGGTTTGTTGACTAGGTACAATAGGGCTTGATGATCTGTAAAGAACTTGAATTTGTTGGCCAACAAGTAGTGCCTGAATTTCTTTACTGCGTAAATCATCCCTAATCCTTCTCGTTCAGTGGTGGTGTAATTCCTTTGTGCTGCGTTTAATTGTCTGCTCACGTAGGCTATGGGGAGATCTATGTTACCTTCACTCGTGGGTTGTGCTAACACACATCCTATGGCATAATTGGATGCATCCACATGTACATGGAACGGCTTACTCCAATCTGGGGTTGTCAATATGGGTGCTGAGCACAAGCGTCATTTAAGTTCATTGAATGAATTTTCACATTCTTCTGTCCATTCGAAATTAGTTAGAAGAGAGTACAATGGCTTGGCTATGATTGCATACATGTGTATGAATCTCCTATAATAACCACAATGGCCCATAAATGCCTGTACCTCTTTCACATTAGTTGGTCTAGGTAATTCCGCAATTACCTTCACCTTTTCTTCATCCGTAGAGATTCCATTTTTTGACACAATGTGTCCTAGAATTTTACCTTGTCTGACCATGAAAACGCACTTTTCTGGATTCAAACAAACCTGATATTCTCGACACTTGTCAAATATTTGTCTTAACTCTGGGATATGCGTCTGTCTTACATTAGAATGAGCACATATGTCATCGACATAAACTTCCAAACTCTTGCGTAAGAATTCCTTAAAAACATGACACATGAGTCGCTGGAAAGTGGCGGGTGCATTTGTTAAGCCAAATGGCATTACACGAAATGCAAATATGCCCCATTCAGTGGCAAAAGCCGTCTTGTGTTGATCTTCTGGAGCAATGGCTACTTGATTATAGCCTGAAAATCCATCAAGAAAGCTGTAAACTTCCTTGCCCGCAACTCTTTCCAATAGATGTTCTGTGATAGGAAGAGGATAACTGTCTCTAATCGTGGCGGCATTAACTTTTTTAAGGTTAATACACACACGCAATTTTCCATTCTTCTTGGGCACTGCCACAATAGGGGATACCCATTCGGTATGCTCAATTTCGTAAATGAATCCTGCTTCTATCAGCCGATCTATCTCCTCTTTAATCTTCGCAGCGTAGTTATCATTGTACGTGTATGGTTTCTGTTTCGTAGGTTTTGCATCTGGAGCCATAGGGATTCTATGAGAACATATATCTGGATCTACTCCTTTTAAATCTTTGTAACTCCAAGCGAACACATCTCTATATTCACGCAATAGGGCAACTAACTCTTCTTCTTCTTCGGTCGTCAAATCATGCCCTATGTATGTGCATTTTTCTTCTTCTCCTTCTATGGCTACTACTATTTTCTTGGTTTTCTCTCGGTTATCATATACTTGTCCGTCATTCGCCTTCCTATTAGGCATTCGTACCATGATTCTTCTATCTTCAATTTCATATTTCTTGAAATTCTCTGGTACTTCGAATAAAGATTCTTCTTTTTCTGACATGGTTTCTTTCTTCTTTCTTTTCTTGCCTTCACTTTTATTAGTCACTTGAGTGACTATTCTCACGTCATTCATAACTTCCTCATGTCTCTGAGGGTGAGTCTCTACTTCATAGAAATATTCTTCCTCTGATGCAAAGGATGGGTCCATGATAATTGATTCTAATTCGAAATCGCTTGCATCCTCAAATGCATCAGTGTTCGGTTCACACTCTTCTAAAATCGCATCGCACATGATTGGCTCTATCGTAAAAACTGAAATGTCATAGCCCTCCTCGTCACAGTGGGGTGTCCATTGTTCTTCATTGATGGCTACGTCCATAGTTGCTAGGATTTCTGCCCAACCATGGGGTTCAAACTCTTCGTTTGGGAATACTACAGGTGCATAAGCTGGATCTTGAAGGCTTCGTGGATGTTGTTCTGCACCTAAGGTCCTTGCTTCTAATCTTTCTTCCTCTTGTTTTGCAACTTTACACATCCATAAATGAGTATCCTCGTGCAACCAAGAAGGATCTGATTCTAATGAGTGCACGGATTCCGTCTCTACTTGTGTCTTATGGATGGTATTCCATTGTATTGGGGGTACATCTCTGTGTGAATAGTCTTTAAGATTGACTTTAGTAGTCACTCCTAAATGTTGCAAATACAAAGAATTGGTTCCCCAATCTTGTACAATTTGCAACTGACGCATGAATGGTCGTCCCAATATCATCTCATATGCATGATTTTTACTAAAATCACAAATGGCAAAGGTATGCTCAAATTCTACGCCACAAGTGGTGAGAGATATTCCTTCTAGTAAGCCTAATGGTTTTTCTATGTGTCCATCAGCCATTTGTAGCTTCATCCTGGTGGGTCTTAATGCTGGCTTACCCCAACGTTTCCATAAAGCGGTGGTAGCGATGGCTACTCCGGCTCCTGAATCTAAGATGGCTTTCGTGGTGTAGCCCTGATGGGTTATTGGAAGATAAGTGTTACCTTCCTCTCCTTCGCTTACATCTCCGATCTTTTCCACGGGTATCTCTGGTACCTTATTATGTGATCCTATTTGTGAAGGAGTAGTGGGAAGCTCGGGGAATTGATTTGCTACATGCTTCCACAATTCTGGTTTTACCTTTAATAGCTCCTCTAGAGTGAGGTTACATTGTACCTTAGTTTTCTTGATCACTTCCGTGTTTCTAGGGATTACTGATTCTTCATTCCTCACTATTATCGTGGGTGCTCTCATATTAATAGACTTTGCTTCCCAAGGTCCTGTGAACTGAGGTAATTCTTGTAAAGAATTAGATTCAAAGTCTGTGTGCTCACTCAGTTGTTCTTCCTCTACATCATCATATATAGAGGGGAAATCCTGGGGAAATTGCTCCTGTAAATCATCTATTTCTTGAATAGGAGGATGAGTTCCTTGTTCCTTTCTCCATTTCTCTTCTTGGATTTCCCTCAAAAATTCATGTGAGTACCTATGTATGGAAGACAAGTTGTCTTGACTTTCTGTATTGGGTACTTGAGACAGGGATGGTGCATTCCTTTCCTGTGTCTCTGGGATGTTATGGTTCCTATGCTGATCCTTTTTCTCTTTGCTTTCAATCAAAGATTCTAACCTCTCCATTAGTCCTTGGAAGTGTAACTCCGGTTTTGCCATGTTAGTCCAATTAAGATATCTAGAGGCTTCGAACAAAGCTTGTGCTAATTCTACCATCTTCATGCAAAGTTTAGTTCTCTCAATTTCCAGATCAGCTCGAGGGTAGTTCTTACTCATTTCCGCTACTTGAGGTCCCTCTTTTAATCTAGCCTGATATGCACGAAACATCATGTCTAGATCTTCGGGTATGGGTTCCGCTAAAACTGATCCTGATTTCTGAGCTGGATTCTCTTGATTCAATTCCTGCGAAGTTAACTCTTGGATTTTGGCTCTAGATTCCTTTAAACTTCCTTCCAACTCAGTTATCTTTTTACCCCATTTTCTCTTAATTCTTTCTCTAGAATCTTTCCAAGATTTTGTCTTTTTACTGCTAGATTCTGCAACTTCACTGGTTCCAACTACCTTCTCTTGATTAAGCTGTTGGTTCTGTAAGAGCACCTGGGCTCTAGTTATAGCTTGGATAGGCACGTAGGTAGGATTGGATCCATCTGCACTATTTACAATACCTATCACATTGATCGGTGTCACACTCGAAGTGTTAACTGGGTTCTTAGGACAATCTTTGATTATGTGCTCTTTGCCACAATCGGCACAAAAGCCTTGGATGTTATAGTACTGTGATTGCCGTGTTATTGGAGGATGTGGACAATCCTTTATGAAGTGATCTCCTTGGCACCTAAAGCATGGTCCTCTAGGGCCCTGTGGTCTCTGTTGTCTCAATTGGGGCCGTGGGTTTGGGTTTGCGTACATCACATTAGCATAGTCTGGCTCCCAACTAGGTTCCATTGGTGGACTATCATAATGATATGTCTCCCCGTGTTCTGGTGACTTGGTGTAATATGCGGGTGGACTATCTATATTCGTAGAGTCAAAACTGTTTGAATGTGGGTCACTCTCTGTGATCAAAGGTGAAGAAGGCACTAAGGCCCTACTTAGGTTCTCTTCAGCAGCAGCGTATTTGACTGGGATGACATTTGCTGGTGGTGGGGGCTGCTGAGCTAAGACAGGTTGAGGTCTCTGTTGAGCCTGGTATGGGTAGTTCTGAGGAGGCCTATAGTAATAAGGCTGAGCATTGTAATGGCCTTGATACCTACCTGGCTGCTGGTATGCTTGCGGATAGTTCTGTCTCACGGTTTGTTTGTTGTATGGGCAGTCTTGAGCCGTATGATTCGTGTATCTTCTCTCAATGGTACAATATTGGCCACTAGGGTTGGCTTGATGTTGTGGTGCATTGGGACACACATTTGCCAAATGATTTCCACCACAAGTGTAACAACGTACATTAGTCGGTAGCTTGGGCACCTGTTTACTAGAAACTCCTAGTTTTTGGGCCACTTTTTCTGCTAGGTCCTCTATCGAATTAGACAATTTTGTGGATGCCAGAGAAGAACAATCTGAGTCCTTATAGATCTTTGAGAGTTCTAGTTCATCTCCTAGGTTGTCCTCGATGTCTATACATATTCCTATACATTGCTCTAGCGTTCTGGGTTCTTTTAGGTACACATAGGAGCGTAGTTTAGAGCTCAACAAGCCATCTAAAAACAATGACACTTGTTTAGCTTGTGAGGGTAGCTCTTGCATTGGACATCGTTCAACATACTGTCTAAACCTACGTCCTGCGAGTCTAACTGTTTCCTGAGGGGTCTGTTTAAAGCTATGAATCAACGAAGACGTATCATGTCTTATCCCACTTTTAGAGAATTCAGTGATGAATGCCTCCAAAAGGTGATGGATGTCTCTAAATTGCCTTTGTTGCAATGGTTGGAACCAAGTTAAAGCGGTATTCTTTAACGTTAGTCCAAATGCGTTGTATTGCGTAAACATGTCTTCGACTTGTTCTGCTCTTAGTACTTGTTTGAATTCTGCGACATGATCATAGGGATCTCCTGTCCCATCAAAATAATTTTTCATGGATTTCACTAACTGTGTGGGTCTCAACATTCTTGTGTGTTCACGTGGTCTAGGTAGAGGAAAATCATCTCTACCACCTGGTATTCCATGATCTCTTTGTCTATCCGCGGTTGTTCTATCTCTCCCTACGGAATGAGTGAAGCTTACTTCGGGTCTTTCTTTATTCTTTTCTCTTTGATTTCCAAAGGCTGATGATGTTCCTGCCCCTTGTTGACTTGTATTCATGTTCATTCTAAGTGGAGGGAATACCAATTCACCTCTCCATGTATATGTCTTTCTAGCATGGTCAGGCACCACAAAGACTCTTTCTGAAGTCTCATCCAGGTATACAACCTTTCCAGGTGTATCCGGGTCCTTGAACTCGTATATTGTGATGATACCTACCTCACTAGGGTGTTCCTTTCTGTACCTCCAAAAGGCTTCATCTGTCTCTTTATTTGCCAACAACTCGATGCTTCTGTTGTCTTGAGGGATCCACTCTGGGATGAGTACTCTTGTTAATACGGATTTCCCTCTAGGTGTTCTAGGTTCTTCTAACGGTTCTTTTCCTTGAAGTTTCGCTTCCGCCTCTAATTGAATTGTGCCAAACTCATTAGTATCATTTGGCTGCGTACTTAGGACGTACATGGTTCCTTCCTTGTCTATGTAAGCGTCTCTCTCAAATTTCACCACTGGTCTCTCCAATCCAATGGGTTGATCGGGGTTGTGCAGTTGCACCACTTGCCTTCGCAAACCATCTTCATAGATGCGAGCACCTAATCGGTTGGTTCGGAGAAACTCTAATTACGTTCTATAGGGTCCTTCTGGTCTTTCTAAGTATGCTACATTAGACCCTCCTTCTGGTCTTTCTGTGCTAAATGCCATTTCTGATTCGCTAGTATCTGAGCTCTCGTTGGGGTAATTGCTATTCAATTGCTGAGCCCACGATCGAGCAGTAGTCCTTACACTCGCCTCTGATGATCTAAGGCTTCGTCTGTCTGACTTACCTATATGTTTGCCTGATCTAAGGTTCATTAATTTTCTCCCTTGCACCCTCAGTATACGCTCAGATCGTCAATGATTCTTTGTTATTACTTTCTTGATTCTTTTTAGATTTCTTTAGATTCTTGTTCCGATGTATGCGTCAGGAATTCGACTTTCCGTTATAATTTTGAGTTTTCGTTCCGTCAGACTTAGGTTCTTTTCTTAGGTTTTCGCGTCACACACCTTTACTTTAGTCTTGGACTTGAAAAAATTACGTATCTTGAACTTGAGGCGTTCCTATCGTTTTAAATCCACAATGCTAACGTTTAGCCTAAGCTAAGAATTGACTGAGGGGGTTGAGTAATCTTCCAACCTCGAGTCGGCTTTGCTGTTGCTCTGATGCCCTGTTGCCCAAGAAGCCGCGCTTCCCAAGCTCTACTGTCTTCACTGCCTTGCTTGCTTGCCTTTGATTGCCTTTGCTAGACCTGGAAAATTCCCATGTTAGACCAATTCACAGGATGATCAAATACTTGAGTATATACACCTTTCAAGTCCTTCCCTTTTTTTGCCCAAATTTTCAATGTGTACCCCTTGGCTTCCTAGTCCCTAACTGAGTGAACCTCAAAATAGCTTATCCAAAATTAGATGTATTCTTTATGAAAAAAACAATTGAGGTCACGTAGTACTCGTCACGAGCTTTCTAACGAGCTATTAAGCTCACAAAACGGACTTCGGATGAAAAAGTTATGAGCGTTCAGGCCCTGGGGGGTAAAAACTGACAAACAGGTTTTTCTCCAAATATGAGCTAAGGGGTCTCCTATGAGTCTAATGGTCCAAAAATTTCTCAAAAATTCCCTCAAAATTGGTCAAAAATTGAAGTCCAAAATTTGCGATGGTGGTGGGCAATCGCGATGGTCGGGGACCGTCGCGATGGTCCAAGCGAACCGTCGCGATGGCGTGGGATTTGGACAATCGCGATGGCCCGAAATGGTGAACCGTCGCGATGGCGTGAAGTCGAGCCGTCGCGATGGCCCGAAAAATTGAACCGTCGCGATGGCGTGACCAGGCGGACAATCGCGATGGTCTTGGGTCAACGGTCAAAGTTGGACAATCGCGATGGTCCGAAGTGAACCGTCGCGATGGTGCGAAGATGGACAATCGCGATGGCGTAAGGTTGAACCGTCGCGATGGCTCGATCAAGCGGACAATCGCGATGGCGCGAGTCAACGGTCAAAGTTGGACAATCACGATGGTCCGAAGTGAACCGTCGCGATGGCGCGAAGATGGACAATCGCGATGGCGTAAGGTTGAACCGTCGCGATGGCTCGATCAAGCGGACAATCGCTGCTGGCGCGAGTCAACGGTCAACGGGGAACAATCGCGATGGTCCGAAGTGAACCGTCGCGATGGTCCGCGATGCGATGGCTTGAGCCAATCGCGATGGCCCGAATTTTCGAAGTGTCGCGATGGTTCAAAAAATGAACCGTCGCGATGGTCTATCGTGACATGTGGCACCGTCGTGGCGATGGCGTGAGCCAATCGCGATGGTCCGGGGTCAACTGAACAATCGCGATGGTCCAAGTGAACCGTCGCGATGGCTCAAGTGAACCGTCGCGATGGTCCGAAAAAGCGAACCGTCGCGATGGTCCGGCCGAGCCGTCGCGATGGCTTGAGCCTATCGCGATGGTGCGACACAATCGCGATGGTCCGAGCCAATCGCGATGGTCCACCAAACAACGAATTTTTGAAATGCAAAAATGGTTCCGTGTATGCGCAGGGCTCGCCTACCTCGTGGTGTGGTCACCTACCTCAAAGTCCGAAAGTTGCAGACCATCGCGATGGTCCGCCCAACTCGGAAATTTCTGACAGAAAGTACATGTTTTACCTTTTGGAAGCTCTCCTGATGCTCTGAAGCTCTGTACCTGCAAGAAAACTCAAGAAAATGCAAGCACACACAAGCACAAAGGCTCTCTCTCGCTCTCTCGCATGCACAAATGAGGGGAAATGAGGTGAATGGGGAGATATGGTGAATTTTCTGATTTTTTTGGAAATGGAGATGATGATGCAATGATGAAGATGGAGTATGGGGAAGGTGAAAAACACTAAAAACTAAGTAAAAACAACAACGAAAACTGAAATTTTTACCTTCCAACGCCACTTCTTGCTATACTCTTACCATCACACATTCGTCCTAGACTCGATCCCCGGCAACGGCGCCAAATTTGGTGTTGCTCTAGCACAATGGTGAGAACCACGTTAAGAAGCTTCACCTCCTTAATGTCAATCCGAGGGAGAGGTAGGAGTGATATGAAGATCGTGAACGTGAGATGATGTGAGAGTGACGGTGAGAAGCACAAAGATGCACACACACATACACACACACAATGAAGAGACAAGCAAGACACAATGGAAGGTGGGAAATTAGCTCTATTACCCAAGAACACTCTTACAAGCTCAAAGTAACTCTAATCTCAAACAAGCTAACCTGAACCAACCTCAAAAATGAGCTCTCTAGCTCTTTTTATAGTTTCTAGACTAGTTTTGACCGGTTTCGCATCTAGTGACCGGCCTAGTTAAAAAATAGGTCCTAGAGGCTATTTGGAAGGGTAAACGATGTCTAAAAATAACGAAAATTGGTACGAGCATTCTACCTAAGCTCCTCAAGCTCGAGGACTCCTCGGCTTGCACAAAATGGAGCTATGGATTACAAAATGGGGTTTTCTATGATACATATGTTACAATTAGTGATAATAATCACTGTTGAGTGTTTGAAGAATTAATAAGAAACACATTTGTTTGGAAAATTGATCCGACTGGCTCCCTGCTCTGTCTTCACATGCTTCCGTGGCGTCTGTGCCTCTGGCTGCTTCCAACAAGATCGTTTCACCAGCGATCGTCGATCGTGTGTCGTCGATCGTGTGTCGTCGATCGTGTATCGTTTCGATCAAAGATCGGTATCGTCTCTCAGAGATCGCGATACTTACCAGAGATCGCGTATCGCTTGGCCCAGAGATCGTTTTGATCAAAGATCGCGATACTTGGAAAGTATCGTGTATCGCTTGTGCTCAGGTACCATGTATCGTCTCAGGAAGATCACGATACTGGGTGAGTATCGTGTATCGCTGGTGCCAAGTATCGTTTTTCTTGAGTATCGTGATAGTCAGGTATCGTGTATCACTTTATTCAGAGATCGTGATACCTCCCAAAGATCGTGTATCATTTTGGGACAAAGATCGGTATCACCTATCTCCAAGTATCGTGTATCGTCTGATCTTCAGAGATCGCGATACTTGATCAGTATCGTGTATCATCGGATCACAAGTGTCGTGTATCGTTTGGAGCCAAGTATCGTTTGACCCAGAGATCGTTTTGATCAAAGATCGCGATATTCATTAGCGATCGTGTTTCGTTTGGTTCAGCGATCGCGATACCTAACAAGTATCGTGTATCGTTTCGCCAGCGATCGTCTGCGAGAGATCGTTTTGTGAGGTATCATTTTATCCGGAGTATCGAGTATCGTTTTCGTCAGGTATCGTGTATCATTTCGGATCAAAGATCGTCCAGGCCAGAGATCGTGTATCGTTTGGCTTGTAGGTCGTGTATCATTTATTTGCAGAGATCAAGTATCGTCTGTGGTCAGAGATCGTAGAATTTGGAGGCTAAGTATCGTGACTTGAAAAGTTATTTTCAGTCAATTTTTTGCCAAAATTCTTCCTAGAATTCTAACCCTGAGTGAAGAGTGCCAAGGCTAAAGGTTAGCAAATACTGATCAGAGTTTTTAAGTGGATGAACCTGAGATCCGGAAGAACCCTAGGAAGCTGAAGAAGTGTAATCTCTTCTGTAGGTAGTGTAGCAGAGCCAAGTAACCGCTCACATTACTCAGAGACCTCCAGTGAGTCAGAGGAAGAAATTCCCATGGCTTCAGAGGACATGCAGAACACAGTACCCATGATTGGCATGATGTCAATCATTGAGGGAGAGTACCGGACCTCTTTGGAGTACGTGAACACCAACCAAAATGAGATCCCTATTTATTTGGATGGTCTAAACAGATCAGTGGCCAGGTTAAAGAAAGCTTCAGAGGCTTACATAGTGCCTAGACCAGCAGTCAAGTACTTAGGAGGATTTTACATGGACAAAAGAGATATCCAATATGTGGTCACAGAACACCCAGAACACATTAATGAAATAGGTGAAGAAAATAATGCTTCAAACTTTAATGGAGGAGGGAATGAAGAACAAGTAACTACACCTAGAGGGAGATCTACGGTTGCCAGGATATGGCGAGGAGACCTGATTCCCCAAGATGACACCTTAATGGATGTATACTTGATCAATGGGATAGAGCATCTTCTTAGAGCACATTCTTCAATTTGGGAAGCTGCTCCTAATCCTGTCACCATCTATGAGTTACAAGATCCTGATTTCTCCACCATCATCACATATCTGGATAAGAATCAGAGAAGATATTGGCCCTTAACAGAAGCGGAAAGAGCTGAGTTGAAATATCAGAATATCCCAGTGTTTCCCCCTAGGGACCAAGCCACTACTTCAAGAAATCCACTTGGAACATCCCATAATGATTCTTACCAACAGTCGGGCCAAACACAACAAACACAACAAACCCAAATTCCAGTCAGACCTCCTGTATAGTTCGCAATGCCTGCAAAGAACCCTAATTACCGACCTCAACCCACTATTGACCCAAGACATGGAATCCATGCTCTAGTCAGACCGCCGGTAGTAAGAGGACCAGGCATACCAATAAGAAGACCAATTTTCCCAGTAATGCCTAGACCACCCGAAGCAGGAAGAAGGATAAGGCCAATCCAAGTTGCCAAATGCATGAGAAATCACTATGACGGCTCTAGTGAACCTTACAATCATATAGCAGAATTTAAACAAGTAATCAGAGCCGAACAGGTAGAAGACTTTTTTATTCAATATGAGTCCTTTGGTCTTACACTGTCAGACACTGCGTTAGCATGGTTTCAGCCATTGGACCCTAATACCTTTCAGAACATGGAGCAAGTATACCAAGAAATGATTGAGGAATTTACTAAATCAGGAATTAAAAACAATTCTTCATCATTGATCCATAGCTTCAAGCAAGTCCCTAGAGTCAGTGAGATTGGCTGCCAGAAGATTCAAACAATATGTAGACAGATGCCCAGTAGAAGAGAGACTGACACAAAATAAAATGGTGTCATTGTTTTTGGAATGATTATTGAACGGATCCTTGAGATCATTGGTGTATGTGAAAAGGGTTCAAACTTTGCAAGAATGCATGAAGGAATGCATAGATTTAGAAGATAACCTAGCAGAGGACCTGAAAATACCTCAAGGAAGCTCGAAAAGTGAAGATTCGGCCAGTAACACATCAATTCCTAAAAACAATGTAGAGGAAATAGCCGAATTGTTAGCGAAAAAGTTGAACGTTCAAGGACAGAGGAACTACCCCAATAACCCAATGAGAGTTCCCATGCTCAGAAGGTGTATGCATTGCGGAGGTGATCACCCTTCTCACTTGTGTACTAGGGGAGTAGTTCCACCACCGGCTTATGGCTATAATAGACCACCTGTTCCAGGACCTCTACAATATGGCAGTGTGGAACAAAAATATACGAATCACAGTACACAAAATTGTCCTTACAATAGACAAGCGAGACCAGCACAGCCATACATGAGACCTTATGGATACCCTCAGAGAGATCAAGGAGGTGAAGCCTTTAGATATCCTACTTATCAGCCACAGGCATCAGTGCCACGACCATATGCATATCAGGGATACGCCCAACCACAGCCAGTACTAGGACAACAACCACCCCATCCTCAGAACGTTGTCCCAGTCAAGATTGCCCAACCTGAAGAAAACCTCGAGAGAGCTATAGTACCAGCCACACCTTTGGCTAGTAATGAACCATGTGACTCATCTTACGACCATAGTCAAGGAGCATATCCCAATTATGAAAGCTCAATGATGGAATATGGACAACTGTGTGAACCATATGCCTATGGCATGGATGCACCAGAAAGTTCATATGAATATGAGCAGGATTATGTGTCATTAATGTACACAGCTCCTAGAGCAACTATACCACCCCGATCCATGAACAAACCGCCTGTACCCAGAGGACCATGTTACAGATGTGGAGGTGATCACTACATCAGAGAATGCACATTGCCAAACCCACCACCACCACAACGAGTCTGGGAAGGTTACTGTAGTGATTGTGGTAAGGAACACCTTTTTAGGGACTGCCCCAAGAATCCCAATAAGGTTACATCTAACGTGCAAATCAATGTAATTGAAGTAATCGAATCGTCAGGGAGTGATAAAGAGTGCACAGTACCATTGAAAGCAATAACAAGAGCCAAAGCCAGAGAGACCCCTAATAAAACGGAGGAGAACAACCAAAATAACAGGGAGGTGAACACACCCATCCCTCAAAGAGTAGAAGACTCAGAAGAACCAGAGAAAAGTATTGCAAGTAAAAAGTCCCAGAGATGGAAGCACCGAAGAGATAGGATAAAAGAAAAGAAGTTATTACAAAAGAAGGAAAAGGAGAAAAACGAACAAAAACCAAAAAAAAAACCGAAGAGAGAAGAAGGAAACAAAAATGAACAGTACAGAAAAGAAGAGGAAGGATCAGTGTTAGCAGACCCTATGCCTGAAGAATTAGCCATGTGGATTCAGGCCTACAAGGCCCGAATAAGAGCAGGACCTACCATAGAACAACATGAGAGGGAATATCCTAGAGGTGACTTAGAGAAGGAGAGATTGGAGATCTGCAAGAAATTGATAGAAGTTGCCCAACGGACCCTAGAGAAACCTGCATCGCCTTTACCCAAGACCCGAATTTCTGAAGGAGAATTCCAAGAGTGTGTAAACACTCATGAAAAGCCTGAAGTGAGTAGAACACAGAATGATGAATGTGGTATTGAGAGAAGGGAAGGATCCATAATTCCCGAAGTAGAAGGAGAATGGACTAAAGATCTATGGGCACGAGTTCAAGAGGACAAATGGAAGAAAGTGGAAGGAATAGAACCACCCTTTGAAGAACTAGAAGCAGAAAACGAAACAGAGGGTTCAATGCCTGAACTAAATTCAGAAGAAATTTTCCCGATGGATGCAAGTGACCGAGGAGAGAAAGATATAAATGAACTTCCCAATTACACAGGGGAGTACGAACACAATTCAGAATTGTATCGTATTCCCTCCACAAGGAAACGAGAAACGAACCCATCAATCCAAACATCTGAGATCATACAACGCCTTAGAGAGGTAAAAATCCCTTGTACCCTAACATTCGAAGAACTGTTGAAGGTAAAACCACATTTGAAGGAGAAATTAATCAATCAATGGGAGGTCAAGGAGGAAAAGAAAGAGACAGTAGACGAAGTCAACACGGTGAGAATCCCAGTGGATAAGGTAGGAGACTTTAGTGAGGGAGATGAAGGAAATACCTGCCTTCCAATTACTTATATGGGATACACTACCAGAGCCATCTTAGATTCGGGAGCGGGTGTTGGTATTGCTACCAAAGAAATTTGGGAGAAATGGGGAAAACCAGCTTTAAGACCAACCCGCATGAAAATACAAATGGTAGACGGACACATAGAAAGACCCTTAGGATTGTTGGAACGAGTAGTTTTCACCACCTGTGGAGTTGACTTTGAACACACCTTAGCAATCTGTCAATTTGAAAGGCCGAGCAATTATGAAATGATACTTGGAAGGCCTTTCATGAGACAGTTAAAGGTCGTACAAGATTGGGGAAAAGATGCGGTGTACCTACAACATGAAGGAACCACCACTAGAATTAACCTACATACGTACGCTTATCAAGATGTTCCACCTCTACAATGGAATCAAATTCATAAGGAGGGAGACGACCAGTCAGTTCACAACGTAGGTTCTAGTGATCAATCTTGGATGAACGAGGACACTCATCTATGGATATGCCAGACTGCCAAAAAAGAAGAGGATAGGAGAAAAGGATGGCAGCAAAGGCAAGGAGTTGCTAGGTCTGTACAAGATCCAGCATACATGCCTCAAGTCTTTTTAGATGAAGAGTTTGAACCTCATGGTTGGATGGAAATTTTAGCGACCCTCAATGTATGTGTGAATGAAGAAGTGATGACTATGAATGAATGCATTGACGAGGAAGGATATGACGTTAGTCTCTATGTAGTAGTCCTTCAGGAGGCTGAAGAGGGAGAAATGATCGAGAAAGACTGGAAGGAGGACTACGAGAGCATTGAAATGGAACCAGAACCAATGGAATCGGAGGATGAAAATCAAAAAATAAACATCATAGCTCATGAAACATATAAAGAAGCTACACAAAAAGAAGAGCTTGAGTTATATAAGGAGTCCGAGAGTGAAGAAAACAGACCACAAGATCAGTTTGAAGTGCCAGCTCACTTCAAGAAATATGAAGTAGAAGAGAGGAAAATTGCTATTCAAATGCCTAAAAGAGAGGCACAGCCAGGAATAGCTTACGACAATAAAGAACAAACCAAGAAGATAGTGGTAACGATGGAGGAAGGAGAAGAACGATGTACTTTCATAGGACAGGATGTCTCAATGGAGGAAGAACAAGAATTAATCCGCCTCATAAGAGAATATCAGGATGTCTTTGCTTGGACCTATAAGGACTTGAAAGGAGTCGACCCTTCTATATGTGCGCATAGAATTCCCATGACATCCGAAGCCAAACCTTCTAAACAAAGACCATATACTTACAATGATGTATATTCAGCCAAAATAAAGGAAGAAATAGACAAATTACTAGATGCTGGATTCATATACGAGATTGAGCACACGGAATGGGTGTCACCTTTGGTGGTTGTACCGAAAAAGAATGGAAAGTTGAGAGTGTGTATCAATCTAAAGAAAGTAAATGCTGCGACCATAAGAGATAGTTACCCATTACCAATTACGGATCACCTCTTGGAAAGGGTAGCAGGGAAGGAAGTCTATAGTTTTCTGGATGGCTTTTCAGGGTACAATCAGGTGGCCATTGCTCCTGAAGACCAACATAAAACCGCTTTTGCAACAGAATGGGGAATATACGCCTTTAGAGTCATGCCTTTTGGTCTGACTAATGCCCCAGCCACCTTCCAAAGATTGATGTGCCATGTATTCAAAGAATTCCTAAGAAAAAGTATGGAGGTCTATGTGGATGATCTTTGTACTTACTCAGCTATACGATCAAAACATATCCCAGAGTTAGAAAAGATCTTTGCCAAATGTAGACAATACCGAGTATGCCTCAACCCAGAAAAATGTGTCTTCATGGTAAGACAAGGAAAAATATTAGGACATATTGTCTCTAAAAACGGAATTTCAACTGATGAAGACAAAATCAGGGTAATTTTGGAATTACCAAGACCTAAGACTGCTAAAGAAGTTCAAGCATTTATGGGACATTGTGGATACTATCGAAGATTTATACATATGTACGCCATAATTGCTAGACCTCTTTATGCATTATTGACACAATTTAATTGGACCGATGAATGTGAAAAGGCCTTCAATGAGTTAAAGAATTGACTGAGTTCAGCACCAATCCTTCGAGTACCTAACTTGAATAAACCATTTCACATTCATGTGGATGCTTCCAAGTTTGCCATTGGTTGCATCTTAGCTCAACCTGCAGACACGAGAAAACTTGACCACCCTATAGCCTATGCTAGTAGACAATTAAATCAAGCTGAACGCAATTATACTACCACTGAGAGAGAAGGCCTAGGGATGGTGTACGCAGTCAAAAAATTCAGACACTACCTGTTGGCAAACAAATTCAAATTCTTCATTGATCATCAAGCCCTACTGTACCTAGTCAACAAACCGTGCAATACAGGAAGACTAGTACGATGGTTTTTATTGCTAATGGAATTTGATTTTGAGGTAGTAGTCAAGAAAGGAAATACCCACATAAGAGCAGACCACTTATCAAGAATGACGCATGGAGAACCACCCATAGGAGTACCCGATGATTTGCCAGATACATACCTTTTTAACCTGGAAGTATGTCCTCAATAGGTAGAAAAGTTGATCCCCATACTTACACATGGACCTAAAGATGGGATCACACCAAACCAAACCCAAGATCTATGGAAGACTAAAAATCTTCATATCATTGCGGGAAGTTTGTATCACCAGGATTCAAGCGGATTATTAACGAGATGTGTGGAAGAAGAGGAACAAGAAATGTGGCTTCAGAAGGCACATGTAAACTAATGGAGAACTCATTTGAATGCAAATGGAACGTGGCAAACACTCAAGAGATTTGGTATATATTGGCCAACCATGCAAAGAGACGCACATAACTATGTATCAGCATGCCAAATCTGTCAAGAACAAAATCCAGAAGAGAACTCAACTCTATGCTATTCCACAGTAGCGCCGGGATGGAGCATGCCTCTGGTGAAGTTCTTAAAAACTCAGGAACACCCCGAAGGAGCCACTATGGCAAGGAAACGTGCACTGGTAGAACAAAGTAAGGATTATGCCATTATAGGAAAACAACTTTTTAAATGAGGGAAAGATAACCAATTACGAATGTGCATCCACGAAAACGAATATCTTTCTGTTTTAGAGATGGCACATACAGGAGCTGCAGGAGAGCACTTCTCTGCAGAGAAAACAGCAAAAATGATCATCTTTGCTGGAATGTGGTGGCCAACTCTACATCAAGATGCTGTAACATATGTGCAACGATGTGATACGTGTCAACGAACCAAATATCCGATTAGGAGAGATGAAATGCCACTTAGACCCATGATGAGTGCCAGAGCTTTCACGAAATGGGGAATAGACTTCATAGGACCTATTAGCCCACCAGCAAAAGGATCCCATGCCGAGTATATAATTGTAGCCACAGACTATCTGACCAAATGGGTTGAAGCAAAAGCAACCAAGAAAAATGACGCAAGAACCACAGCCAAGTTTCTCTTCGAGAACATTTTCACTAGATTTGGACTACCAATAGAAATTGTGAGTGATAGAGGTACGCACTTTGTGAATGAAGTGATAGAAGCTTTATTGAATGAATTCTTGGTAATTCATAAGAAATCAGCTCCTTATCACCCACAAGCCAATGGACAAGCCGAAAGTTCTAATAAAATCTTGTGTTCAGTTCTCACCAAAATTGTTAACAATGGAAGGTCAGATTGGGATAAGCAGTTACATCATGCTTTATGGGCATTTTGAGTAGCCTATAAAACAGCTATAGGCACTACTCCTTTTAACTTAGTCTATGGACAAAATGCTATTTTGCCAATTGATTTCTTAATTCCCACTCTGAGAGTAGCAACTACTTATGAGTGGACGGGCCATGAACTATCAGCTCAATTGGATCAAATAGAAAAGCTTCACGAAACTAGGTTACAAGCAGTAGCAGGAATTTATGCCGCTAAACGACGACAGAAAGCCTACTTTGATGCGCACATTAAGGAGAAAAATTTGAAGGAAGGAGATTTAGTGTTGGTATATACCTTGAAACAACATGCTAAGAAGTTGCAGAAGAGAGGATATGGCCCCTTAATCATTAATCGTATATCTACAAGTGGATCCATCAACTTAGCAACCTTGGATGGGGATATATTACCAAACTATATCAGCGGATGTAGAGTGAAAAAATATCTAGAACCATTAACCGAGGAAACAATGTCTCGATTAATCAAAGGCAAGAATAGACGCATAGAGGAGGAAAGGATACGAGAAGAAGCGAGACAGGAAGCATTGGAAAGAATAAAGAAACGGAAAGAGTGGATGAGAGAGCGAGATGAGAGATATTGATTAGGAGAAGAACTCATCCCGATGGCTAATTTTAGAACCACTCAAAACCTAGGATCGCAGAAAACGCAACCATACTTAAATTTGGGAGCAGGTAGAACGGAGTACCACTTAGTGGATGCTCTCATTGACTCAGGAGCTGCGGTAAGATGTATCAAGCTTTCTTTGACCCAGAAATTCCAGGAGGAAGTACGTCCTTCAATGGCAGAGTTGATAGGAATAGGAGGAACGATTACTCAATGCATAGGTGAGATTACCTTACCTCTGCATCTTGGCAACAACACCATGGAACAAAAGCTATTAGTGTGCCATGATCAGGATTTACTTGAAGAGGTAGTGTTAGGTCAAGACTGGATTTACGAATATGAGGTGACCATTCAATTGGCTTTAGGATACATCTCAGCCAGGATAGGACATCGTGAAGTATTCAGTCTGCTAGACGAACGACCAATTAAATCTGTGAGCATAGAGCAAAAAGTTCATTCTAACGAACAAAGTCATGAATGTATGTTCACTAGCACTATAGAAACACCTTCGTCAAGTACTATATGTGAGGACACATTGAATTCTACTTGCACACAATCTTCTAGTCTAGCAAGTCATGAGAGTGTCAATCAATCTGAACCTGACCTCAATGAAACACCATGCATAAAAGGGACTAGTTCTCTGTGTAATTCAAAATCGGTACCCATTAAAATATACCCTATTCCATACTCTAACCAAGCGTGGATAAAGAAAGATGAAGTGGAGGAATATCTTCGACGACCGAAGCACAACCGACATCAAAACAAACAATCAAAGGAGAAACCAACTCAGTCGGAACAACCAAGTCATGGACGAACTGCTACAATATGGATTCCAAAGAAAGTAGTAGCTGCTCAACAAGATCGTTCGCAAATATGGGTTCCTAAGTCTTGCGTTCCAAGGAAACTAAACCGAAATGATGATCCTCAGAACAAGAACACGTATGGTCCACAGGCAAAACAGCCACAAAAAAAGAGTTACTGGAAAAAGAAGGAGTCCATAATGGCAACCCGAGCCATTCCAAGATTTACAAATCAAATAAAGTAGACATACCACAAGAGAAGAATCACATTCATCAAAAAGGTGGAGAATATGCTACATCCCAGCAGAATGAAGCAGATTTGGTTGCCAAAAGACAAGACAGAATGCATACATCAACCAACTACTTCCAGATGCACACATATGGAGTTATCAGTACCCAAAGTATGCATGATAGGGCCACATTACAAGGCCAAGCATTCGGCACATCTTTCTTCTATTTCAAGATAATCAAGCACATTTTCCTCTTGGGAAATAGGAGAGCACTTGTACATACATTAAGAAAATCACTATAAAAATAACAATTGCTTCGGCTATAACCTAACCCTTCTTGTTTTCTTTTTTCAGATGAAAATGTAAAAAAATACATAAAAATATGACAATATAGGTATTACCTTTCTCACACACACGGGAAAGGGACGACACCATTCACTCGGAGCAATATCGAGCTTATGACAAGCAAAAAACAAAGATTTCTGATAATATATGGCCACTAATTCATGCTCTATATTGAGTGCAGATGGCATCAACTGATTCAGACGCTATGCAACAGGAAGAGGTGCAGCTTCTTCCATTGGAATCAGTAACCAGAGCAAGAGGCCATTGGTTCCGTGATGACCAACCAGTCTCAGAGCTCATCTTCATGGCAACAATCAAAATTATGGATACAGATCATTACTTTCCAATCATGTCACAGGATTTCAAGACAATATACAAGGATTACCTCATATTGAAGATGTATGGACACAAGCAGGCATAGAGGCATTTCTCAAGTTGCCAATCTATGTTCCAAATTTTCAGAGATGTGCCCAAGTAATGAATACCATGCAACCTGCTGCAACAAAAATATCAGTTCCAGAAGCACGTGTTTTGGATAAAGTGGGAACTTGGAAGACCATCCAATTCACACACGAATTGATCAACAAAGCATTTGGATGGAAGCAAGAAGGCGTCACAAATGTCAAAGCAGAGTGCCATGATCCCAAGAAGAGATCATTTTTGGATATAAACAGAATTGACATAGAAGATGCCGTTCGATTGGTGCATCAACACTTTTGTTTCCCAAGCATGCACAGGTATACCGCTCCACAAAAAATAGTCGTACAATTACTATCGCATGCCATGAGACAAATAGGGAACAAAGTGAATATGACAGGCTATGTTCAAGAAAGATTATTTGAAGCCCAGAAGAAGTGGGGCCAGAAGAAATTTTTGAATGGTAGTTCGGCTCTCACATTACTGATATATGAAGCTTTAGATATGAAGAATTGTTTGAGAGAGATGCTACTTCACAAAAGCTAGCTCAATATGCAAAACCAGCCACTGTCCCTAAGAAAAAGAAGGTTGCCATCAGTGGGGAAAAAGCAGAAACCAGTTCTCAACCGAGAATGAGAGGCACAAAAAGACTAAGAGAAGTCAAGCACGATGAAGAAGGAGAACCTAGGACAAAAAGAGTCCATGTACTTCCCAAAGTAACCATGGAAGGACAAAAACATATCACGGAGGAAGAATTGACTAAAGCACTGGAAGAGATGCACAAATACACGGAGGGACAAATCAACTTACCAGTGCAAGGTCATCATTATCAGCAGTCACAACAAGGATTAAATCCAAAAAGGAAACTCACTAAAGTTCACCGATACCGTGAAATCGAATTAGATAATTCCAGCTCGTCATCACAGGACAAAGAAGAAAAGGACACATCATTGTTGGATGTGGATTTTCGAAGCGAATCGAAGGATGATGGGCAATGGACTGAATTAAATGAAGTTGACTATGGCGAAGAACCAGAAGGCCTCAAGCCAGTCGATCAAGAAATAAAAGTGAATCAGAAAACCACAAGCACGAAGACAGATGTGGAGATTCCAAAAATGGAGCATAAAGATAATGATATAGAAACGGAAGAGCCCTTCACACCAATCAGGGTTGTGGCAGAACCCTCCCCAATGGATGTCACGTTTCAAGGGAGTGCCACTAAGAAGGATGAAGCAAAAGGAGATGATGAAGAACCCAGAATACAACAGCAAGTTAGACAACCGCATAATCAAACATTCCAGGTGGCAGAAGGCAAAGATGTGCAAACAGGAGAGACTCCAGGAATAGCAAAGACATGGCTGAATGTAGACATAGCTCAGCTCAAGCCTGTTGTGCAAGATATGATTAGAACAGCTCTGGACACGCAACAATTAATGCTTGACGCTGATGAAGATTACGACCAAGCCATGCGGGACAAGAAAGAACTTGAAAGAGCAGGTCAAAATCTTTCCAAAGAATTATCCAAGGTAAGAGAACAAGCTCTGAATAAAGAAAAGGAGCTTCAAGAGGTCAAAACACGAAACAACATGCTAGAGACAGAGTAGACAAAACTGAAAGAACAAGTCCAGGAATTAACAAAGACATTAGAGATGAGTGAGACTGAGAAGACACGTATTCAAGCACGAGGTAAAATCTTAGAGTCTCAGCTTAAAGTCAGTATGGAGAAACCTGACAATATACGACAAAGAAATAAAGAACTAATGATAGCTCTCATTAGTGATCAGCCACTTGCAGTTACTGACCACCCACAAGGAAATATCAAGGATTTGGTAGAAAAGATCACTAAACTAGAAGACCAACTCAGACAGGAGCAAGTAGTCATTACAGATTGGGAAAAGAGATACATGGAGGACACAGCTGCCCTCAGAATGAAATGGAAAAAAGCAGAGAATAACTACCTACAACAGTGTAAGGAAGACACAGATCAAATGAATATTGTGGCCCAGGAACTAATTAAACACCAGGAAAATATTGCTAAGGCTGAAGAAGAAAACAAGAACAAAGATGATTTAATCAAACAGCTTTAGGAGAAATTAGAGCAACGAGCACAACAGGGGACACCAGTAGTTCCACAAGAGACCAAGGCTACTGTGGAGGAAGAGGTACGTCCTCTCTCTCCCCCCTCGTATCATTCACCAATAAGGGCGGAAAAGAGGGTTCCCATTGAACCTAACACTCGAGACATTGCAGAACTAAGCCGAGCAAACAGGGCACTACTGGTGTCCCAGCTTACATCGGAGTTTGAAGATCAAATCGTCAAATTAATGAAAGAGGCTCAAATCGACAGCAAGCAACTCGAGCACATACTCAAGCCATTCAATGTACCATACGGGCTATTGAAGGAACAAACTAGGCATTACATAAAGCATACGACAAATAAAGAACCGGGTCATAATCTCCACTTTCGATATGACACGTTTAACTATACTGAAGCAGAGTTTGAGGCAGCAGATCCAATATGGAGAAGGAAGCCCTTGGAAAAGAATCCTACATTACGGGTACAGTGGGAAGCATCCCCGTATGAGCTTCAAGTCAACCCATCATTTTGCCCACTCCCTCGTAGAAGAGCATGGATGCAATTTTGGGAAGGTCAGCGACAAGGCAGCATTAATAATCAGTGGTTAAATTATCCACTGCTACCTAGTCCACCACATAACTACCTACCGACAGAGGAATACATGGTCAAAACCATGGAATTTTGGCTTGCAAGATATGCTACCGTTCCAGATTTAGCAGTCAAAATGACAAATAAAATATTTAGCATGTTCTTGACTGTAATAAAAGTGTTCCAACATGCACGGTATACATTTTTGAATTTCATCGGCATTACGCAGGGATCGGAGGCATTAATTTTTTATTTATCTACTATCCCCAGCTGGTTAACTATTATGGCATATTATTCTCGCCTCATGTTTTTGCCATCGACATATATGCAGACTTTTGAAGAAGCATTCTTTACAGGCTTCTTTGAAATTGATTCAGAAATTTTTGTTAAAATGACTTCCAATTTGAATGCAAGACTGGTGGCCTATGAGACAAGTTTCTTTGCTGATCATAGACAGGCACCAAAGGATGGAGTAAAATCACAGCAATGGAAGGAGTTCATGCTATGTCACGCTAATCTGCTCAATCAAAGAGAGCCACAAGCCATCCAAACCTACACACGTTGCCACAAAAAGCCTGTCGGGGACGACAGAGTCCAGGAGGGGGGCAGTGTTGAGGGAGAGTCAAGTAAGAAGAAGAAAAGAAGAAGACAACGAAAGAAGCAGCTTCACTAAAAAGAAATATCTGAAGACATATCTCTACAAGAAGCCCCGCAGGGGTGCATTACCCATCTCTGCACAGAGCCCCGCAGGGGCATGCATCAGGCAACAACACAAGTCATCCAGGTATAGCGCGGTGGAAGAAAGTAAATAGGCTCAAAGCAATACAACGGGGTTACATGTTTGCAACCAGGACAAATCACAGTACTACAAGCAAGACATAAGTCACTGGTGGCGTGCGTGGCAACCCAACTGAATACAGCAACCCAGATATGTGATATACGGAATACCAAGGGGCACAAACAGAAGCTAAGGACATAGATCGGACAAAATAACAAATTCTCTAACGGTCCTTATTGCTTCTTCGACCACTGGGTGCGTGTATTCAGAACTCTTAAAGTAAGCCAAAAACAGAAGCAAAGGACAAACCTCGGATAAGATACCCAATTGTCTAACGGTCCTTATTGCTTCTTCAACCACTGGAGGTGTGCGTGGCAACCCAGAATTAATGAACCTATAGGTGAATTAGACTGCAATTTATCTGACGACAGAGACGAAGAGGGGGAGAGTTTTGCAAAGCTAAAAAGAGCACAAAGCAGAGAAAAAGACGGGCCCCAAAATTTTTCCGATTTGGACATCATATTTTTGTATCATAATCATCCTTGTAACATATTTCCCGTTGTAAATGCACTAGAGGAGTCCTCTAGATGCATCCCCACAGAAGAATAGAGATTTACCCATGTAAAATAGTAGGAAATTAGTCTTTTAGTGAATAAAGTGCCGGTCTCTTATGTGAAAGGACCATTTTTAAGGCACTAGTATATAAGTCAAATGTGACTCTTTGTAAATAACTTTTTGCCATTGTGAGAATAGAGAGCACAGAAATTCGAATTTGTGTCTTCTTCACTCCTTATCTTCTTCTCTGTGAGCTTGTATGCGTGTGTATTGCTTGGAAAGAGTGCTTGGGTGTGTTGTCTATCCATGAGAGCGTTTGTTTGCTGTAGGTAATGTGTGTGCGAAGTGTAGGAAGTGCTGAAGTGTAGGAAAGATTTCCCGTGACTCAGTATTTTGACCATAACTTGAAGTAGGAGCGTCATAATTGAGTGAAACCACTGTTATTGGATGCGTCTTCTTGAGAGCTTCGAAACGCATATGCTATTTGCTATATTTGGAGCTCGGAGCTGGGAGAAAAGTCCAAAATACTGACGGCTGCTGCACCAAGTATCGTTTCGCCATAACCAACAGTTGAAGTTTGTTTGGATAAGTATTTACCTTGATTGTACTCTTTGAGTAGTTCACTTGCATTGACCATCACATGATTGCAGGTCTTCATACACTCGATTAGGGTTTGCATACTCTTGGATTGATAATTAAAAGCGTGTATCCCCACTATATGCACTTGAGAGGGGATTGAGGTATAGTCTCTTTCTCCACAAGTCCCTAAGTTGGTACTTAGGTCAACACATACACTTATATGAACCACAAATAGTTTCATTGACAATGATTGTTTATGAATGTTTAAGCATAATGAGTACTTATACTTAGCTTTGCCCCAAAATATTATGCACAAAAGTTTCACCATTACCTTAACATTGAGAAAAAAAATGCCAGCTACAAGGACTATAGATCAAACATAGTTTGAGTATTCATAAGATTTAGAAGCTCCCAAGCATCATCCCATTAATTTATTATTGTAGACCGGCAAGGACAATGCCAAGTAGTGGTTTACCAACATCAAATGGTATGGATCACACTTAAACTATCAATCCAAGTATTATACCCAATCAAATGTATGAAGACACTTATGTGAAGGATATAACCCCAAAAGAAGTACAAGAGATTATGAAGCATGATAAGAACACTCAAAACAGAGAGAGAAAACACCCAAAGTATGCAAACAAGCTCATAATGGGTAGATATGTGATTGGGGTACTTCAAGGACACCATGGAAGCTTCAAATGAAGAAGGAGCTGGAAGAAAAATGGTCAAGTAGAGAGATGCACGAGATCTTGAAGAGATATCATTCAAAATGACTAAGAAAAACTAATAACAAGTTAGGGTTATTATCTTTTATACTTAACATATTTACCTTGTTCAAATTTGAAATGTCCTAAAAACCTAAAAATAGTCCTCTTGACTTAGTTCAGGTTCAAAATAATTTTTTAGAAATCCTAAAAAATTCTAGATAGGCTAACACCCAAAGGAATCATTGGCCTTTACAAACATAGAGCAAATTACATCAAACGTAGAGCAAATTATGTAGAGCAAAAGTAGGCATGTTTGGATATGTGAAGCCTCTAAAGCCTTGCACTCCTTCTTTTGGCTTCATGTACAAGGGATATTTCATGCATTCAATGGGAAAATTTTTTGTGGTGCCCTCTTTTTCGTCTGCTTTCCATGCCTTTAGTTCAAAGGAATTTGAGTAGCACCCCTCCCCTAGATTCTATCATCATGTTTAGTCATGTTGATAGGGTTGTGGAAATCATAGTTGAAGGGTAGACTTTGTTGCTTTTGTGTCTCATTGATAGTGCTTGTGAGCCAAATGAACCATTAATTGGTTCCCCCTTTAGGAGCAAGGTGTTCTTACCAATGCTAAGAGAGAAATTTCATGCATCCATATCTATATAGCAATGAGCCATCCTATAAGATATGAGTTTAATTTTTCAAAGATTTTTCAATGACACTCCTAGAAGCTAGTGAAAAAATATTCTTCAAAATTTTGGAGGTAGTGGCTTGGGAGGTATTATAAACGGTTGAAGTATGCAATCATAGTATTGAGTTTCAAGGTTTGGATCAAAAAAGTAATTTCATTTTCCATATTTGAAACCCAATTGGATGATGTGGGGGGTTCAATAGTGTTGAAGGTTGTGAGATCTACCTTAGTCATTTCAAAACATCTTGATTAGCATTTGGTAGGCTTGATATGATGTGTCTTTCATTGTCTCCTACTACTGTTTAGTACATAATCCACCATCAGTCCTTGTCAGAAGGCGCCATTCAAGGATGGTTGATCTAGTATTTTGCTGCAAGGGAGTGTGCACTCAAGATATCATATGTTGGCCACATGTGATGTAATTGGTCTATACATTGGATTATACTTTGCATACTTAGGTGCATGTTGCTAGACACTATTGATAAATAAGTGCTTTTTTTCATTATTTTTTTTGTGCCAATTTGGATTTTCTTTCTCTACTTGTTGCAACAAGATGTATTTGACTTGTTCTATAGTAAGGTGGCATGTGATACTTGCATGGATCTCAATATTTTCTTCAATATATTGAAGGGCCTTAATGTGAATGCACTTCTAAGATGATGGGTATGAAGCTAGAAGATCCTTGGATTTTAGTTTAGAATGTTTTGTAAGAATGTTGAATCAATCACATCACTGTCAAATGCATGGCATAGGTCTTGGATTAGTTAATAATGATTTTCTTGTAGGCTACTATTGGTCTTTCCAATTCTGATGATGGTGACTCATTTCTATTATCTTCATTACCCCCTTGGTCTTCTTGTTCTTCATCTTGCATTGTGGTGTGCATCTCCAAGGCCAAGCTAATCTCTAGGAGGTTATAAGCTACTGGTTCCTTAGGAGACAACAGTTGTTGCTTGGATTCTTTTCTTGATGTAATTAGAGATGCTTTGAGTTTAGATATAAGGGCCTCTTGTTCTTGGATTTTTTGTTGCAAGGCCTAATTTTTTTCCTTTAATTTTGCATACATAACTTCACTTGTGTCCACTTGAGTGAGCATAGACAACATATCATCTAATAGTAGGGCTTGTCATAGATTTTCCTTGTCTTCTATTACCTTCTTATAATACTCTTAGACTTTGATTACTTCCATTGAAGTAACTAAAGCTTTTTATCCTTGATTTTTGCCAATTTTATCATAACATCTCTCCCATGTGTGAGATCCATAATTGTACATTGAAGTTTTGCTTTGTGTGCTTATGGATTATAAATGAGCTTACCAAGAACATGAAATAGGCTCTCCAAGACTCTAACCAAGTACAAAGTGTGTGAGAGGCCCTCCTTATATACAGTTGGAGGAAGCTCTCTATTGCACAAGTGTCACACACACATCAAAGGAAGGGTAATATTAACAAGCATCCAAGTCGTAATTCAATCCAATTTTTCAATCCAAAACAATGATTTCTATCCATGTTGTTGTATCATAACCATCAATTTTGTAGCAAGATGCTCCATTTTTAGTAAGTTGAAGAGTCCTCAAGCTTGAGGATCTTAGGTAGAGTCTACACATCAAATTTCATATTTTTTGGATCCCATTGGATAGTGGCAACACTTGACTCCAGGGCAATGCATAAACCTGCTCATCTGTGAGACAAAAAACTGAGTATCTCGCAGAGTAATGCATAAGTAAATCAAGCATCCAACCACTTGTTGATAAAGAACAACATTAAATGCATCTCCACAATCATGAAGACTCAACCATAAACCTATTGCCATAGGAGTGGCAATAGGTTTGCAATCTTCAAGGCCAAAATGATGCAATAATGTGTTAGTATATTTTGTTTGACACAAAGCTATTCTACCATCAATGTGCATAAATTGAATGTCCAAATAATGATGCAAATGCCCCAAATTCGACATCTCAAATGAGGCATGCAGATTAGCCTCAAAATCAGCAGTATGCTTCTCATTATGACAAGTGAGTAGCATGTCATCAAGATAGACAACAATTATCAGAAGCACATCATTTTCATGCTTAACATATAAGGTGCTCTCAGTTGGACTATTCTCAAAACCATGTGCAATCAAGAAGGCATGTATCTTTTCATACCAAGCATGTGGTGCTTGCTTCAAACCATATAATGCTACACTTTGTTTTCATGCACTTTTTGCACAAAACCACCAGGATGAAGAACATACACTTCTTCATGCAAGTCACCATTCTAAAAAAAAGCAGTTTTAATGTCCAATTGATGTACATTGCAACCATGATGAGCTACAAGTGCACATATGCTATGAAGAGTAGTCATTCGGCATGCACATACAAAGGCCTTATCAAAATCAATGCCTTTATCTTGAGCATAAGCTTTTGCAACAAGCCTAGCCTTATACCTATCAATTGTTCCATCTCGCTTACGCTTCAGCTTGTATACCCACTTAGTTCTGATGGCCTTCTTTCCAAGAGGCAAGTCACATAAAGGCCAGGTACCATTTTTCATAATAGCATCATATTCTGATTGCATAACAGCCATCCAATTTTCAGAATTTTGTGCTTCACCAAAGGAAATAGTCTCATTCTCATCACAAAGACTAGAGGCAGCCATAGCATAGCAATTTGATGCAAAAGAGGCACTATGAGAGCATGAACAAGTACGATATGATAGAGGTGCATCTAATTTGTTATCTCATAAAGTCTACACCAACCATTTAGGCATAGTTTTTGCCTCCTCTATATCAACCCTCTCATCAACAAGTGCATCATGTAAATCTGCGTCAGAAATGGAATGATCTACGTCATTGTGTGGAACCTCAAAAGGTTGAGAAATTCCCTCATTTAGACTAGCAATCATCAATCTTTGTAACTATTGATGATTTTTTACTTCACTCTAAGATTCTTCAACCATGTTGATTACTAAGTTAGCCTCTTCCAGTCCCTTGAGAATCCTTTATGCTATAATGCAAATATAGTATAAGAATTTGAGTCAATAGATCGATTCTCCTAGGTTCTTTGAAAAAACTTAGTCTAGCTTAATTGAAAGGGTCTTTCTAAGATATTTCTCTTCGAAAATCCATACAACATTTACGTTAAAGAACTAAAAAACCTTTAATTGGAATTATCATATTTTAAAGAAGACTATGCTTGTCTTACTAGAAACCTTTGTGAAGATATTGGAAAGTATGTTTCTAAGATCAAGCTACTTTCTAGTTTCTATTCAAGATCATTGTTGGTTCTTGCTCAACAAAATTGTAGTGATAGGAGATTACTCTTGTCTTTAGATTCCTTTATATCAAGAAGCTTTTAGATAGATACCCTAAGGCTTTAAAGGAATATTTCTATTGCTTAATTTTAAGCATCTACCAATGCATTTTGAATTTCTCTTTTATGAGATCCCCTTTAGGTGAACATATGTTTCACCTTCCACATAATTATGATTTATGATGATTTCAGGCTACATACTTGGAACTCAAATATGTATGTATGTATGTATGGATGTATGTATGTATGGATGTATGTATGTATGTATGTATGTATGTATGTATGTATGTATGTATGTATGTATGTATGTATGTATGTATGTATGTATGTATGTATGTATGTATGTATGTATGTATGTATGTATGTATGTATGTATGTATGTATGTATGTATGTATGTATGTATGTATGTATGTATGTATGTATGTATGTATGTATGTATGTATGTATGTATGTATGTATGTATGTATGTATGTATGTATGTATGTATGTATGTATGTATGTATGTATGTATGTGTGTGTGTGAGCATACCCCCAAACATGCATGCATGTATGTATGTATGTATGAATGTATGTATGTATGTATGTATGTATGTATGTATGTATGTATGTATGTATGTATGTATGTGTGTGTGTGAGCATACCCCCAAACATGTATGTATGTATACATGTATGTGTGTGTGTGTTTGTATGTGTGTGTGTGTTGATGGAGTATATCCACTCCTAGTTGCAACAAAAGAATGATAGGCCCTTCTTAGGACCAAATAGTTCACTATCAAAGTCCACCAAAAATTGAATTTCTCTCTAGAAGTGAGGATTGAACCTGTGAAATTTTTCACAATACAACAAGACAGTACGGGCTTTCCAACAAGCCAAGGAGCATTCCATTTGGAGAATGTGAGGGGTATCAACAACCTTCCATAAGATAGATCAGAAATTATCCAAATAGGCAGCTTGCACCTATGTGTACCTTTCAACACACATACATTTGGGAATATATAGAGATCAGACCAAAGAGATTTCAAGCTCAATATACTCATGGGTAATAAACATTTAATGTTAACATTATATTCAAAATAAATCTTACAATCATAGGAACAAAATGAGCTATCTTGAAAATGAATCGGACAACTACACAAAGAGATATGGGTGATCAAAGATCACTTCCTATGAGAAAAATCCAACAAGCAAGGGGCTTGCTTAAGCTAGGGGCTAGCATAGGCCTAGAGTAAAAACTCCTAATGAGAGCCTACAAGTGCTCAAATTGTAGAGGAACCATGACCATGACTTTGCTCCATGTGTTTGCTTATATAATGCTCAAAAAGGTAGTTGTAAATTTGAATTCAAAAATGCCTTTGAAAGTTGTTCATTGAAAAGTTGTTGTATATCCTAAAAAAAAGTGTGAGTTATGTGGCACTTCAATTTAGCATGAGTTCCCACATTTGAGATTGCTACAATTCTAACACTCCTCCTCAAGCTTGTGTTAGTCTCCATTGACCTCCTTTAAGTTGAGGTTGATCTTGAACTTCTCCAACTTGCTTGCATCCATAAACTTGGGCATAATATCTACCAGCTGCTCATTGGTGTTGATGTACTTGATGTCCACTTCTTTTGCTAGTACCTTCTCTCTGGTGAAGTGATAATGGATCTCTATGTGCTTGCTTCTTGCATGGAACATAGGGTTGCTTGCTAGATGAATGTTTGACATGTTATCTCCAAATAGAGTAAACTCTTTGACCTCCACATCCAAGTCTTTCAAGAGCTTCTTGAGACACATGATCTCACATGTAGCAAGTGCTAAGGATCTATACTTAGCCTCAGTAGATGATAATGCAACTGTTGGTTGCTTCTTGGACATCCATGAGATGAATTTTTTACCTATCATGAAGACATAGCTAGATGTGCTCCTTTTGTCCTCCTATGAACTCGCCCAATCAGAATCACTAAAGTTTTGAGGTTGTAATCCATCTCCATAAGGGTAGTACAACCTTTTATTGATAGTGTGCTTATGTACCTAAGCACTCTCTTGGCTACATTCATAAAGTGAATTCAAAAATTGAGAAAGAACTCCTACAACATAACACAAGTCAATTCTTGTTATGGTAGCATAATTTAGGCTTCCAATTATACTTCTATATGTTGAAATATCTTCAAGAGGTTGTCCTTCACCTATGCATAACTTAGTGTTTGGATCCACAGGTTGTGTGAGTGGCTTACATCCACTCATACCATACTTATAAAGTACATCTAGCAAGTATTTCCTTTGAGCAATGTAAATACCACTTTCTACAAAAATAACTTCAATCCCAAGAAAATATTTAAGAACTTCAAGATTTGAAATCTTGAATTCATTTCCAAGCTTGGCCTTCATCCATGTGATACCTACGTCATCACTTCCTGTTATAATCAATTCATCCACATATATGCATACATAGACAACTAGTCCTCCTTCCTTCTTGAGGTATATGAAAGGAACTGCATCGCTTTGCTTGTATCCACACATGCACAAATACTCTACAAGCCTTTGATTACATGCCCTAGGAGTTTTATTTAAACCATACAATGCTTTTCTAATTTTACAATATAACTATCATAGTTAAGTCTTGAGATTGGATGTTTTACCCTTGTTGACCTCCTTTTTTCTCCTTTTGGTGGAATGAACCTTCTTTGCCTTGGTGCTGATTTGTGCTTTTGATGTAGCTCCCCCTTCTAACATAGGTTCTTCAAATTCTTCAAATTCATGTCCATCTTCATCAATCTCTACCAATCTTGTCTTTCCTTTATTCATTGATTGATGGGTTGAATCCATGCTTGAATTTCTTTGTATGCTTGGAACACTGATTTCCAAGCTATCTTGAAATCTAGCTTCATATCGCCTCTCTACCTCTTCAATATCTTCATATTGCAATGGAAATTTGGTAGCATACCATGTTTTGGGTTCATCAACCACTACATCTCTAGATACCTTTAACTCCTTTGTATTAGGGTTGTAGCATGTGTAACCTTTTTGCTCCATAGCATAACCAATAAACATACATCTTTCAGCCCTTGCATCCATCTTACCTCTCAACTCTTGTGCACATATGTGTAACATACACAACCAAAGATTCTAATGTGTGAAAGGTATGGTTTCCTTCCACTCAATGCCTCCTTAGGTATCATGTCATGTACCCATGATGTGGGACACCTATCCATCAAGTAAATAGTAGTTTATATAGCATCTGCCCAATATGTTAAAGGCACATTCATTTAATTTAACATACTCCTAGAAATTTTAGCAATATACCTATTCTTCCTCTGTGCCACCCCATATTATTGGGGAGTATACCTACAAGTGATTTGCCTTCTTATCCCTTGGTCCTACAAGAAACCACAACAGGCATGGGAGAAGTCTTCTCCCCCTC
>CM035439.1:51540912-51553412 GCA_020310875.1 Ceratopteris richardii | reverse complement strand
GGAAAAGACTACTAGAAGTACATCGAAGGAGAGAATGAAAATGCTCCGTAGTTACCAGAGAGGAATCGGACTACGGACCAGTTAAGAGCATATGAGAAATGGAATCAAGGAGCACAAAAGGTAATGTATTGGCTATTTGTTAGCATACAGGATAGCATGATTGGGCACATACAGGATGCCAAGACTTTGAAAGAGGCTTGGAATAGTTTGGACACTTTGTATGACACTAATACAAAGGCACAGAAATTGCAACTCAAGAACGAGTTGCATACATTGGAAAAGAAGAGCATGTCGATAAGTGACTGCACTCTAAAAATCAAAAGCATATGTGATTCACTTGCATCTATTGGCATGAATATTGATGATGATGATGATATGGTGGAAGTGTGCTTTCGTGGTTTAAGATCTGCATATAAGCAGTTCAGAACGTCTATACAGACTAGAGAAAATACTGATTTGCTATCCATGCTGATTATTGAAGAAAAGAATCTTGGTGAGGACTCAAAATCCCAAGGAAAGCCCAGTTCTGAGGAGGTATTCAACTCTGGCAGAGGAAGAGGCAAAGGTAGAGGTTTCGAAAGTGGAGGAGGAAACAGTAACCAAGACCAAGGTCAACAACAAAATCATGCAGGAGGAAGAGGACAGTCTTGAGGCAGGGGGAGCCAAAGAGGTCGCTGAAATTTCCAAAGAAATGATTCAAGTAATGATAGTAAACGATGTTGGAATTGTGGTAAACCTGGACACTTTGAACGTGCATCCATAAGTGCAGATGATTTTGAGAAGTTGTTCATGGTTCAACATCACCTGGTGAATACGATGTCTACTAGTATTTCAAAATCGAATGATAATGTCTAGTATGTTGATTCAGGTGCTTCAAATCACATGACCAGTCATGCAAAATGGTTTAGTAGTTTGTAGAAATGCCAGTTCCTGGATATGTTGAAACAGGTGATAATACATCGCATCCTATCAAGCATATAGGAAACATAGCATTGTCTATGGAGGATGGGAAGGTAAAACATCTTGCTGATGTGCTGCATGTTCCAAACATAACAAAGAATCTGGTTTCTATTGGACAAATGGTTGACCAGGGATTACAAGTCAGCTTCAATGTTGATGAGTTATATGTAGAAGAATACAAAGATGGTGGACGATTGATCGCCAAAGGAAACAAAGTGGGTAGGATGTTCACCTTAAATGTGAAAGTTCCTGAAATGAATGAAGCCATGTTTGCAAAAGGTGCAGGAGTTATTGCTGATATAGAGATCTGGCACAAACAAATTGGACATGCAAATCTGCAAAGGCTGAAATTGATGCAGTCAAAGGAGATTGTTCATGGACTACGAGATTTCAAGGTTTCAAAGATGCAAAAGGTATGTGTAGCATGTCAAATTTGGTAAACAGCCAAGATCATTGTTTCCACATGACAAGCATGTTAGTGATAATGTGCTAGAAATAGTACATACAGATGTTTGGGATCCTGCAAAGACCACATCTATGGGCGGTTGCAGGTTTTATGTTACTTTCATTGATGACCATACACAGAAAGTGTGGGTATATTTCATGAAAGAGAAGAGTGAGGTATTCACTCACTTCCAGAATTTTAAAGCTATGTTGGAAAAGCAGACAGGGAAGTATATTCAAACATTAAGATCTGATGGAGGAGGTGAATACATGTTTAATGAGTTCAGCAATTTTCTTAAAAGTCATGGAATTCGATGTTAGTTTTCATGCAGGTACACACCACAATAGAATAGTGTTGCTGAACGCAAAAATAGACATATTGCAGAAATAGCAAGAGCCTTGATGGCTGAAAAGAATATGCCTCACTGTTATTGGGCAGAAGTTGTGCATACGGCTATATACATCATGCACAGAACTCCAATTGTTGTTGTACAACAAAAGTATAAGTGAACTATCTCTGAATTAATGGAAATATGTATACACATCTTCATCCTTTGAACACATGCTTCATATCTTGATCTTTTCTTCAGTCCTTGACTTCGATTCTTCATCAAAACTTCAATTGTTGATTGCCTTGCACCAACAAGAGAGAGAGAGAGAGAGCGAGAGGGAGAGAGGGAGGGAGGGAGGGAGGGAGGGAGAGGGGGAGAGGAGGAGGGGGAGGGAGGGCCGGGGGGGAGGTACGGACGGAGGGGGGGAGGGAGGGAAGGGTGGAGGGAGGGAGGGAGAGGGAGAGAGAGAGAGAGAGAGGTGTTCTCTAGTCATCTAAATGCACATAAGGACTGGTTGAAGAGCACGTACTCTTGTGCACATAGACTTGATGGCATCCGATTCATTCCTGTAACAAAAAATGAGAAGTCCACATCCTCCTTCTCCATTGTTAAAGAAAGGAAGATCTTGCGCGCGTTCTCTATTTCGTGGTATGTCCACGTATCACTAGTGAGCTGATTGCTCCAATGACATCACTTATGATGTTTTCACACATGCATTGCATTGAATCCATCTCCTAGACAATAGGAGTGGATACATGCTCTCCATAAAAAGGAAATATTGAATGTAAAGGGTTCCAATTCCTATGAATCATCTTTATTTGTGAGTACCACCCAACTCCCCAATGATATACTTAAAGTGTAATTATCGTGGGATTGCCTGCAATTTTGTAATTGGGATTCAAATATCTATTCTGATTTTTTTGGGCATATCTCTTGTGGATATGAATTTGAATATTTTGAAGCCCACATCTCTTCAAGGATTCATTATTTTTTGCTCTCTACACACTTAATTAAGAGAATCCTTTATATATGTCTAAGGATATCCATCTCCAACCTTGGGCATATCAATTAACACTTCCTCAAAGTATCCCTTTTGTAAAGAGACACTCTTGTATTCTCCCAAAGGTTGCAACCACCGCAAGCATATGGCTATTCTAAGCATCCCCCTCTCCAAGGTGTCTACTTCATTTTGGTGCAAGTATCAGGTTAATCTAAGGCCCCCACCCCTACCCCAATCCAATTTTGTGAAGCAATTTTTATTGCCAGTGTGGTAACGTCAATTCGACATCAGTCATGTCAACAATTTCAAACGCCACGTCCTTGACTCAATTATACTTACCCTCTTTTTTGCCCATATTCATGCCAAAAGATGAATGACTAAATGGCATGAATTACAACCTATGGAAGGATACAATTAGGGCCTATCTCTATACAAACTTGTTGTACGAGGTAGTTGAAGGCACATAATGAGAGCCTGATAAGAATAGTGATTCAAGAGCTTGGAATATACGGAATGCAAAAGACAAGCGAGCATATGCCAACTTCTCCTAGCATATGATGAACTAACAAAGGGTCACATCACTACATGTAAGACTTCAAAAGAAGATTGGGACATTCTAGCCACTTTATATGAGGATAAAACACCTTTTAAGATTTATACTCTAGAGGCCGAGTTTCACAATATCATTATACATTCACAAGTCAGCATCACAAAAGTGATCACCCAATTTGAAGATTACCAACACAAGTTAGCACTTTGTGGATGACAAATTTCGAGTGAAGACATGGCTATAAGATTTCTTAATAAGCTTCCTAGGTCCTATGAAACATTCGTGACTACTCTATATAACAGAGGTTAGGCACTCACTTGGGAAGAAGTTAGAAGATTATTGCTTCTCCATGATTCTAGACAAAAGACCCAAGCTATCCAAGAAACATCCATGAAGGCTAAAGCCACCTTCCACAAGAATAAACGACTAAAAGGAGATCAAGAATCAAAGAACAAAGGCAAGAAGAAGTTCACTTGCAATTTTTGTGGCAAGCTTGGCCACATTGAAAAATATTGCTTCAAGAAGAAGAACAAGGATAAGTCTAAGTCTACTTCAAAGACCGAATATCACTCTCACTACACAAGTGAAGATCTCTTTCTCACAATTGAACACAAGGCACTTGTGGCATCCACTCCCAAGAAAGAATAGATTTTTGATAGTGGTGCTTCATCACACATGTGCCATGATAAAGATGATTTTCATGAGTTTGAAGAGCACATGTGCCAAGTTTACCTTGGAGATAACAAGTGCATTGAGATCCAAGGAAGAGGAAAAGTTCATATCACTAACTCAGAAGGCAAGACCAAGTCACTCAAAGATGTTCTTTATATACGAAGCCTTTATAAGAACCTTCTCTCAGTGAATTCCATTACAAAGTGCAACATGACAATGCAATTTGATCACAACAAGGCTCAAGTCATTGATCATGAATCTAATGAAGTGATAGCTCAAGGCTTTGAAGACAAAGGTCTCTACAAGCTTTCAAGTTTTATGGCCATAGATTCAAGTCTTAGCTTGTGGCATTGCAGATTTGGACATACCTCTTGCTTAGCTAAGATCTCTTCCAATAATCTTGTCAAGGGTTTACCCAGGATTGCATAAGTGGAATTGAATTGCCAAGCATGTGTCAAGCAAATAGTTGCCCATTTGCCTATAGAAGCATCCATTTCTGCATTTAAACCCTTAGCATTATTCCATGCCGATATTTGTGGACCTATGTATATACCTTCTCTTAGTGGGTCAATTTAATTCTTTCTGATAGTAGATGACTTCACTAGATATACCTGGGTTTATTCACTCATGCATAAATAGGATGCCCTTTTTAAGTTCAAAGAGTGGATGGAAACAGTTCAAGAAGGCTTTCCAAGTTCTTTGAAGGTCATCCGATATGATGGAGACAGTAGCTTTGTCAATACTTCTCCAAGTACTTGAAGCAACATGGAATTAAGTATCAAACATCACAAGATAATCAACAAGGTATTTCCTTATAGAAGATTCAAAGTGTGATCCAAATGGCCAAGATTATGCTAAGTCAAAAGCAACTTTCACTAAAGTTTTGGGATGAAGCAGTACAAACAACAATACATATTGAGAACAGAGGGTTCTCAGATGTCTTGAAGAAGCAAACACCATTTTAGGCTCACTTTAAGAAGAAGCCAAGTGTGAGCTATTTCCGCGTCTTTGGTAATGATGCCTATGTACAAGGCCATGATGGTGATCGGCCTAAGTAGTACATTTTCATTGGGTATAGTGACCAACAAAAGTCATACAAACTCTATGACCCAAAGAGTCACTCAGTTACAGTAACCAAAGTCTGCACCTTTGATAAATACTCTAAGTATTCATCCCTTTTGGATCCTCCCATTTCTGCTTCAGAGGGGGATCATTCCAGTTTTGGACAGTCACATTATATGGAGCATGCTCTCTTTGTACATGACTTTCCAGATCATGATACAGTTTTGGAGTAGGAGAAATCAGAGATACCATCTCATCTTATACCTCAGATGGCCACACCTCCTATCGTACCATCAAAGGTTTAGATTTCCCCGCAGCTTTAGTTGGGCACTCCAAGATCAATGACATGTCAGTTTCTATTCCTATCTTCGAGAGTCCACATACCTCAACTACAACAGCATTCTAAGCATATACTCTTCCATTCTTGGATTCCAACATCTTTTCATTTACCACAGGATAGTCTTGCATCTACTTGGATTCATTTCCTTAGTTGGATCATCTTCTAGGCCAACCTCTCAGTTCAAAGGGGGCTTCCATGGTCCTACTGACACACCTGAGGACTTTGTACACTCCATGGAGGATTGCAACATAGAGATGTACTACCATGTGTCTATGATTTTATGCGTCATGCTTTATATCTCATGCTTGCAGGAATACTTCTTATCGATACACATCTCATAGTGGATATTGTCAAAGCTTTGGATGTTCCTACTTACCACATGGTGTCATCCTACATATCTCGCATTGAGGTGATCTCGTCCAGTGAGATCTTGTTCAAGAATACAACAAGTGCAATATATAAAGACAAGTACATAAAGAAAAACCTAATGTCCACGAATGAGTGATCTGGCAAGGAACAAATCTGCCATCACTCTCGGTAGATAGTGCGCCTCAAAGCATCCAAATGTGGCTTCCTGGGAACCTGCATAAATTGACTTTCAGGTCCAACAGTGTAGCTACGATCAAGCCTCGTAATTGTGAGATATATCAAGCTTCCCACAATTTTCCTATACATAGTAGCATTTTCCAATGGTTCACCTGACGTAGTATCTAACTTCAAATTGTGATCTAATGGCATAGAAATTGGCTTACAATCAGCCATACCATATTTTTGCAACATATTCAAGGCATATTGCCTTTATGACATCCATATACCTGTTTTTGTATGAATAAACTCAATGCCCAAGAAATAACGCAACACACCAAGATCTTTCATGTCAAACTCTTGCATAAGAAGTTGCTTTACCTCTTTGATGCTTTCTTCATTATCACCACCTACAATCAGGTCATCAACACAAATAGCCACAATCGTGATGCCATCATCAGCCTTCCTTGCATATAGTGAATGATCTACATCACACATAGAAAACCCAATGTTGGTTAAGTAATCAACAATCCTTGCATGCCATGCACGTTGAGCTTGTTTCAGCCCATACAAAGCCTTTTGCAACCTGCAAACATATTCTGGATGCTTTGAATCTTCATATCCTTGTGGCTGGTCCATATATACTTCTTCCTATAACTCACCATGTAGGAAAGCATTCTTCACATCCATCTGATGCAAAGTCCATCCTTTTGTTGTAGCTAATGCAACAAGTGGTCTGATAGTAGACATTTTAGCTACAAGGTTGAATGTTTCCTCATAATCAATGCCATATGTCTGTGCATATCCTTTAGCTACCAATCGTGCTTTATACCTGCTTATGCTACCATCAGCATTATGCTTTACCTTGTAAACCCATTTGCAGCCTATGGGTTTCTTTCCTTGCGGCAATGGAACCAGCTTCCATGTATCATTCCCATAAAGTGCAACCATCTCATCATCCATAGCTTTTTCCCAATCTGCAATTCCAATTGCATCTTCAAAGCAAGAAGGTTTAGCATCTTGTATTATCTTTGTCATGTAGGCACAATGATGAGCTATGTAACTATCATATGTCAATCGTTGCACTAAATTCTGCATCCTCCTTGATCTTCTTGGTCCTGGGTCACTTCTCCTTGTATCATCTGCATATGCCTTTCTTACTCCTGGAGTCCAGACGGCAAGTTGTATGAGTCATTAGACACTTTAGAAGTGAGTAGGATCTCTCTCATCACTCACATGTAAAATTTTCCAGGAATAAAAAAATGTTGCACCCGATCTTTCTGAGTATTCTCCTTTTGTGTTGAATCTTTTGTGAAATGCTTTTGTACAAGTCTTAAGTCTATAGTTAGTTGATTGACCTCTGTACAAATTTTCAGCTTCTAATTGTGATCAGGCTGAGAGAATTATGAATAAGAACATTCATATGTGAGAAAATATCAAGTGTCTTCTGAAACAGGCGCAATCCCGATGATCAAAGAAGTGATCAATTCTCAGTGCACAGTGTAAAGTTTTGCACAAATGAGGAGTCAAAATTTAAGTTGGAAGTTAATCCATCTATGGCTAAAAGCATTTGCATAAACGGGTTCTAGTTTGAGAGAACCAAGTGTTAGAAGTTACAGGTGTCTGAATCGACTTCTCAAAAGAACAGTTTTAGACATAGGTGACTTGTTGAGATCATTTCTCAAGATCTACTGATTCTTTTGGAATGATTTAACTTGGAGAAGGTGCACAAACTATAAGCGACACCTTTTGCAAAGTTTTATCAAAAACTTTACACATTTGATAAGTCAATGAATGAATTATGTGCAACAGACTCTTTGTGTAGTCACCTTCTTCAAAGTTTGTTCAAAATTTTGATAGTTGATCATTGATCCTCCAAATTGGTGAAGGTTTTGAGTCACTCTTCTTATAGAGGTGCTCTAACTTCAAGAGTAGCTTGTTCTTTTGGAGATTAACACTGTCCATCAGTGGTATTAGAGCAGGAAGCATCAAAACTAAAGAAAGGAGGACCCCGACTGTTGCAGTTGTAAAGAATTCAACACTTGAAGGTTCAAAAGGTGAAAGCTCAAAAGAAAAGCTTGAGAAGGAGACGAGAAGTTATCAAGAAGGTCAAAAGGAACTTCATTCGAAATAAAGGTACATCTATTACTCATAAAGTTTGAAGAATTCAATACACAGGTGAAGAAAGGATGGGAGATTCTCTTAAAATAGAGAAGTTGGATAGAGAGAACTATCCAGCATGGTCAATGAGGATGGAAGCTCATCTTATGAGCAAAGACTTGATAGGTTATATTACAGGTGAAGAAGAAAAGCCTCAGTTCAGAGATCCTAGTGTTCCAACTAACAAAGAATTGTCAGATTTGAAGACTTGGATGAACAGAGATGCTCAAGCTTGGAGCATTATCTATATGGCAGTTAATGACTACTTGCTACCTCACATTAGAGGTCTTGAAAGTGCAATTGAAATCCTCACGGGTTTGAGAGGTGATGACAAATGGAAGCCACTTATTTTGTCTACGGAATTATCACTAGATCATTTTACTCCTGATTTAAATCAGTTGTTAGGACACATGCTAACCTTTGAATGGGATGTCAAAGGTGAAAGTGATAAAAGTATAGGTGCAACTAGCCAAGCTAACTTCTTAAGAGGAAGAGGAGGTGGCAAAGGTAGAGAAGAGGCAGGAGTAATAAAGATGGAGCCAAAGCTTGCTGGATTTGTGGTAAGACAAATCACTTAGCTAATGATTGTTGGCATAATACTCAAAGTAATGGTGGATATAATTAAAACTTTAATTCAAGAGGAAGAGGTGGCAGAAATCAAAGAGGTAATTTCAGAGGTAGAGGTAGTAGGGGTTACTTTGGAAGAAATGCAGGTAGAGGATTCCAAAGTCAACAATACAACAATACCTACTATAATTATGCTTCAGAACAGAAGGAGGATTCAACATTGATAATGAATGCAACTTGTGAAAGGAAAAGTGAAGACCAAAGAGTCTTCTACATTGACGCAGGGTGTAGCAATCATCTGAGTGGCAACATAGCATTGATGACTGATTTGGAGAATAAGATAACTAATCATGTTGTTCAAACAGGTGACAATACAAAGCATAATGTGAAGTCAATTGGATCAGTGAAGGCCAAGGATGGAAGTACTCTCTTGAGTAAGGTTTTGTATGTTCCTACAATTCCTAAGAATTTGATAAGTATAGGACAAATTGTTGAAAAAGGTTATGAAGTTAGGTTCACTAATGAACGAGTGTTTATGGAAGACCCTAGCAATGGGTATAAACAAATTGTTTCAGGGAAGAAAGAAGGAAGATTGTTCACATTGAAGATCCAAGGTAATGTTGATCATGCCTTGTTCACTTATGGAGAACATAAGATCTCTGAGTTAGATCTTTGGCACAAAAGGCTTGGACATTTTAATGAAAGAGGTATTAAAGATATGGTAAACAATGGTTTAGTGCTTGGATTGCCTAATCTTGCAGGTCAACATATGACATACAGATGTGAGGCATGTCAATTAGGTAAGGCTCATAAGCAATCTTATTCCAAGCATGGTTTTATGTATTTAGAGAAGCTTGAGTTGGTACACACAGATGTGTGGGGACCATCAAAGGATTTCAGTATCAATGGTTCAAGGTACTATGTGATTTATGTTGATGATGCTACCAGATGGATCACTATCTATGTGATCAAAGATAAGTCAAAGGTATTCAATAAATTCAAACATTATCATGTGTATGTAGAGAGAATTACAGGTCATAAGGTGAAGAGACTAAGATCATATGGAGGGGGAGATTATTTCTCTAATGAGTTCAGTGATTACTTGTGGAATGTAGGTATAAAAAGGGAAATTACTTGCAGGTACTCTCCTCAACAAAATGGTGTAGCAAAAAGGAGGAATATAACTCTTGTTGAGTTTGCAAGATCCATGATGGAGAAAAATTACCCAAATTATTTGTGGGCTGAGGCTGTAAATAAAGCTACATATTTGGTCAATAGATTCCCATGTAAAGCTTTGCAGGGTATGACACCATATGAGGCTTGGTGGGGTAAGAGACCTACTCTAGATCATTGCAAAGTATTTGGTTGTTTGGTATATGCATATGTGCCATCTCAATTAAGGCACAAATTGGAACCTAAAGCTAAAAAGTATGTATTCATTGGATATGATGATAAGCAAATGGGATATAGGTCGTGGAGTCCATCCACAAAACAATTCCTTGTGTCAAAGGATGTTACATTTGATGAGCAAGGTACTTGCTATGCAGGTACAATCAATATTTATGCAGGTGATGAGGAAGTTGTGAATCAAAAGAAAGATAAATCAAAGGTTCAGATATTTGATGAAGAGGAGAACAATGAAGTACAGGTTGAAGTTGAAGAAGTGCCAAGGTTTGATCCAGAATGTGATGAACCAGAAACCTCAATGAGTGGAGAACTTAGAAGGTCATCAAGACACAAATGGCAACCTACAAGGTATAGCTATGACACTTATTTTTTGGCTACCAAAGCTTATGCTTATATGATAAAGGCAGATGAAGACCCTTCTACATATGAAGAGGCAAAAGGTAAGGAAAATTGGGAGAAAGCTATGCAGGAAGAGTATGATGCATTGATGGAAAATCAGACATGGGATTTGGTTCCTAAACTAAATAGTCAGAAGAACATTGGATGCAAATGGGTCTACAAGACAAAGAGGTTTGCAGATGGAAATGTGTCTAGGTATAAAGCTAGACTTGTTGTGAAAGGTTTTGCTCAGACATATGGTATAGATTATGATGAGACCTATAGTCCTGTGGCAAAGATGACAACCATCAGGACACTCATAGCTATTGATGCATGTAAAGGTTGGAAATTATGTCAATTAGATGTGAAGAATGCTTTTCTAAATGGTTACATTTCATATGATGTTTTCATGGAGCAACCACAAGGATTCAGAAATGAAAGGTATTAGATCATGTATGTAAGCTCAAGAGAGCTTTGTATGGTTTGAAGCAGGCACCAAGGGCATGGAATTATAGACTTGTGAAGCTTTTGAAAGAACTTGGTTTCCAAGTATCTAAAGCATATAGTAGCTTGCTTGTTAAAGCAAGTGATGATGGTTTTATTTACATGTGCATATATGTTGATGATATAATTCTTACAGGTACAGATGAGAAAGGTATTCAAAGCCTAAAGAAGCTAATGGAAAAAGAGTTCAAGATCAGTGACTTGGGAGACTTGTCATATTCTTGGGAATGGAGATATCATACACTCAACATGGAGTGTATATAACTCAAGAAAGGTATTTGAAAAACTTGTTGATCAAGTTTAAAATGGATGATTGCAGGGTAGCTCCTACTCCAATGGAGGTAAATCACAAATTAAGCAGATATGGAGGAGAAGAGTTCAAGGACATGAAGTTATATCAAAGTTTGGTTGGTAGTCTAATCTATGTTACATTAACTAAGCATGATTTGTCATATGCAGTTGGAGTATTGTCTCAATTCATGCATTGTCCTAGGAAAGAACATTGGGTTGCAGGACAGAGTGTTGAGGTACATTAAGAGTAAACTCAAAGAAGGTTTGTATTATGGTTTTACATCAGATACAAACATCAAGATATATAGTGAAACAGATTGGGCAGGTAATCCTGATGATAGGAGATCAACATATGGATACTTGTGTTATGTGGGAGATAAGTTAATTTCTTGGTGTTCAAAGAAGCAACACGCAGTTGCTTTATCATCCACAGAGGTTGAGTACAAAGGTATGGTGGAAGTTGCAAAGGAAGTGATATGGCTTAAGACTCTTATGAAGAGTTTTGACATCATCCAGAGTACACCCACTATTCATGGAGATAACTTGAGTTCATTGTATTTAGCTGCTAATCCTGTTTTTCATGCAAGGACTAAACACATTGAGATTCAGCATCACTTTCTCAAAGAGAAGGTGATGGATAAGGAGATTGAAGTCATACATACTTCAACAAAAGATCAGATAGTTGATATGCTAACTAAAAGCTTGGATGGACCAAAGCTACAAAGATTCAAAGACATGGCAGGCATAAAGAAGATAGAGAAAACCTCAATTGATGATTGAGGGGGAGTTGTTGGTGCAAGGCAATCAACAATTGAAGCTTTGATGAAGAATTGAAGTCAAGGACAGAAGAAAAGATCAAGATATGAAGCATTTGTTCAAAGGATGAAGATGTGTATACATATGTACATTAATTCAGAGATAGTTCACTTATACTTTTGTATAGTTATGAGATTGTACTTATTTTCCTATATATATATATACAAGTAAAAATGTCGGGGCAAATATGAGAGAGCATGTGAATAGAGAAATTAGAAGTTGTATGATTCATTAGACACTTTAGAAGTGAGTAGGATCTCTCTCATCACTAAGATGTAAAATTTTCCAGGAATGAAAAAATGTTGCACCCGATCTTTCTGAGTATTCTCCTTTTGTGTTGAATCTTTTGTGAAATGCTTTTGTACAAGTCTAAGTCTATAGTTGATTGACCTCTGTACAAATTTTCAGCTTTTAATTGTGATCAGGCTGAGAGAATTATAAATAGGAACATTCATATGTGAGAAAATGTCAAGTGTCTTCTGAAACAGGCGC
>CM035439.1:51523412-51535912 GCA_020310875.1 Ceratopteris richardii | reverse complement strand
AATCCATTAGATTCAACAGGTCAATCATGCAATCAATTACTTAAGCTGCTTTGAGACAAGATAATCTTACTTCAAAGCTTTTAATGTACACCTCATAAATATCCAAAATTTTGGATCCCAAAAAAATCATTTCATTCCATTAGCAGAATACAATTGATTCTCTAAAAAATTGATACAAATATAATGTATGTTGCATCAGTAACTTCTGCCCCACAATGCCCATCGCTTGGCTGGCTTTCCAGATGCAAAGCAAACTGTGCCTGAAGACCACGACAACATATGCTCAGCAATTTGAGTACACCTGAGAATATACATTTGATTTGACATTTTCATACATACCATCTGGAAGATCAGGCTGTTCAAATGGCATACATAGAGTCTTCGCAGCTCCTGTATCACCTTTCGTGCGTGCCTTCACATCTTCCTCCACTTCCTGCATCAATGCACAAACATTCTCATTATAATGCCATCCTGACATGCATTCATATATACATACCTCAGTAAGTCCAACTGTACCGGATCCTTGCAAACAATTGTGACGGAAGGAAATCACATGCAGAAAACATCACGAGTGCAATATACCAAAAAAATTGAAGAAAGATAAAACAAAGGAAGACAAAAGTTTGGATAGCAACAAGTAAAATTTTAAAACACAAAAAATCTCAAATCAAATAAGACATTAGAAGAGAAGAAATGAATCTACTTGGAAGATTAAAAATTGCTTGACTTTCTGGAAAAAACTTACAATGAAATTTTGATTACTTATAAAACAAGGGACAATATCATAAATATCGGCAAGGTAAATTAAACTGCACATGATCCAGGTTAAAATACACACAGACAGATATCTTCAGCATATTTCAGGAAACTGACATCTACTCTTAAACATAGAACTCCTTTTTTGGTATAAATTTGTAAATCAATCTTTTTTCTAAACCAATACTTACAATCAATAGCCTTGATTACTTTGGAGTCATCTTCTTCATGAAGGAATCTAGTCAATTCATGCATTAATGACCATAGAGAGGACATAAACGAAAGATTTCAATTGGCTTTAAGAAGCCTCAGTTAAACAAGAATAAATATCACTAATAACTCTTCTGAAGGCATTTTACCCTGAACACATGTTTTCCAACACTGAACATCATGGAAAGATCAATAACGTGAAAAGAGAATGTAAATAAAAGGGCAGCCTTTGCTTGCCTGTTCCCAACCAGGGATATCATACACCAGAGAGTATAATCTGCATACATATATCATCTACAAACATAGATTCATGTGCACACAGACACACATACATACATTCATACATTCATACATTCATGTGTTCATGTGCGCACATGCGCATGCATAAATTCATACATTAATGTGTTCATGTGTGAACATAAGCATACATACATTCATACATTCATGGGTGTATGTGCACACATATGTTTGAGCACAGACATGAAAGAAATAAAAGAAATTACCCACCACATCATCACACCATGGAGCTAGGACCATCTTCTTATCATTCAAAGCCTCAATGAAATCCTCCCATGTAAATACTTTCTTTATGCAAAGATCACGGACTTCCTTGGCCTTTTTGAACAAGTTAGCCTGAATTTCATCAAGAAGATCAGCTGCACGTTGAGCTACTTTCTCAAGTGGGACATCCTCCTTTTCAAAGTTGTCTCTCCTGACCATCCTAACCTGAATTTCAAGCTTGTGTTAGGCTGATCAACATAAAGAGCTGATAATGAGGATTCCTACTTAACATGACATAGGGGAAATCTAGAGCATACTTGCTTATTCTCGATATCCTTGGGTCCTATCTCAATGCGCAATGGCACTCCTTTTAGTTCCCAATCGGAGTACTTCCAACCAGGTGGATAATTATCTCTTGTATCTTGTTTCACACGTAGTCCTGCACTCTCCAACTTCTGAGATACCTCATTGCAGGCATCTAGCATTTGGTTAAAATCTACATTTTTGTATGGTACAGGTATAATCACCACCTGTACTGTGGCAACTTTTGGAGGAAGCACTAACCCTTTGTCATCCCCATGGATCATGACCATTACACCAATCTAAAATGCCCAAACAATAAGCATCAGCCACTGATCAGAAAAGAACCAAACCTTAAAGCTTCTGAGAAGCTCACCACTCGTGTAGTAAATGCCCATGAGTTCTGCCAGACCAGCGATCTTTCTCCCTTGTCATCCTCGAAGAAAATCTCAAACATCTTTGAGAAATTCTGACCGAGGCAATGTGAAGTTGCTCCCTGAATGCCTCTACCAGTGTTGGGAATAAATGCCTGCATGACACTTTGAAGTTCATAAGCCCTCTTGATTTGAGTAGAAACAAGACAGTGGCTAAAGTATAATCTTTACCTCAACAGTTGTTGTATATAGGCCACCAGCAAACTTTTCAACCTCACTCTTGATACCCTTGACAACAGGTACTGCTAGATATTCTTCATATATTTTCCTGTAGAGCTCCAACACTATTTTCACCTGCAAAATAGTTACTGGGTCATTTAACGGAAAACAGGAAAAACTGCATTAACATGTGTCTGAAGACTATATTCCTTCAGTTCAGTTTAAATGAAAAAGCTTCAAAAAAGACACAAAACCAACAGAAGCTCCTAAAAAGCTTCTGTATATCCTCCCACAAAACCCCAACATTGATTGCACCTACAGAATATCTAAACGAGAGGAATATAAAAATTCACCAATCGAGGCACTGAATAATACATCCATTCAGCATAATTTCAATAACGGCCCTCATGAAAGTCCTCCAGATGATGCCATAAATTGGCTCAAACAAAAGGCACATCTACACCTCCAGAGGAAACTGCATAATCAGAGTTACCTGATAGTATGTCAATCATTTGTTAGGCATTCATCTCATTATTAGCAAATTATCAGAAGTTATTTAGATGAGACAGAACCTAAGCCAGCATATAGACAGAGAAACATTTCACAAGTGTAAAAATCTAATCGTACAGAGGCTGCAAACATACACAGTTAAAACAAGAGGCTATTATATATGTAGCAGGGGTGAAACAGGAGTGTAATAATCAGAAATGCTCCACAAATGGAGGAAGCAGACAAGAAATTTCATGTGTCATCTGCTTGATTACAATTCTGAAGGTTGTCATCATTGTCCTCGGGAAACCCGCAGAAAGGGGAAGGGTGAAAAGACTACGGAAACATAGATTTTATTGTTTAAAGGAAAAAAAGTCAACCTGCTGCAAAAGTAACTTCGAGATTTTCTTTATTGTTGTAGCAATGAAATCACACAATTGTTGACTTTTAAGGAAAACATAATTAGTACACTGCTAAAGAGTCCAAGAGACAGACATTCACCTCCTCGTCTGCTTCCTCCTTGGTAGCAAATGCAGTGTGCCCCTCTTGCCAAAGGAACTCGCGACTCCTAAAATTCAACACCTTAAAGTTATAAGACATAGACTCACCATACTCAAATTTGACACCTAATAAACATCGATGTCAACACCTACAGACCAATAATCAAGCAAAATCTCTTTCGGCAGTGATCAATTCCACAAATTCAAGACTGAATCCGAACTAACAAAAGCTCCTTTTCACCAACCTCAACAGAAACTCTAATTTCCCAAGTACAGAACTCAAAGCATGACCTCAGAACCTTTATAGAGATACAGCACGATTGTAAACTTCTTACTCCAGTGTAAAAATGTGACTTGAAGAAATATAAACATGATCCCTATAAGCCATCATGCCGTAAGCATAGTCATATCAGACATATGACTGCAAACACACATGTTACTATATCATACAATAAATGGGAAATAAATGCACAAAAGACTGAGCATGGGGGGACGCAAAGGAATAAGATAAAATAAAAAAGTGAAAAGAAAACAAGAAACTGGGTAAATAAACAAATAAAAAGAAAATGATAACCTGGGTAAAATAAACACACAAATCAGATTTCTATAATCCAATTATAACCTTGAACACTACAACTTGAGACAAGAAACAGGGCCATTTTAACATAAATAATATAATTTTATGCAGAACAAAAAAGAAATATCAATCATAACCATCCAAGGGCATCCAAGGGCTGTGTACTATTATAAAACATAGAAAAAAACATCACAAGGTAACACAAAGGAGGAGGTCAGAAAACTATAAATACGAAAAGTTGTGATGACCGACTGTGACTATCTACAAGACTGGTAAAAAATTCAACCTCCACGCACACGCTGCAGTAGACTGTGAAAACCAACATGACTAATATGAGATTCCACTTATGAGCACAAACCACGAACAGCAAGAACAACCCAAGACAAAAATGAATTTCCCTCAAAAAGCATTTTCACCATACATAGAATTAGATATGATTGTTAATCACTGCTCACTTGAAACACCATTAGGATGAGTGCTTTTCTGTTTTCTATGAGACAGATAATATGCTGAAGAGAACTGAAGATTCCCATTCATGATAAAGAAATACCTGATGAATGGAGTTGGATGTTTAAACTCCCACCGGACAACATTGCACCATTGATTCAAGCGTAAGGGAAGATCCCTGTGCCCTCTTATCCATTTGGCAAAAACAGGATACATCACAGTTTCACTGGTTGGACGAATAGCTATAGGAACTTCGAGTTCAGTGTTTCCAGATTTTGTGACCCATGCAACCTGTTCACACACAAGAATAAAGCCAAAAATTCAATGAGGATACCTGAAAGCACTTCTCAAGGCAAAATCATACTCAAAACAACTCAAATACCAAAAAGCAAGTTCACTGACAGAGAAACATCCACCCTTCACGGTTGAACACAGACATGGAGCCTTCCATAAATGTAATGCAACAGCTATCATTTCTTCAGATATACATGTATATGAAGTGATATTAACTCAATCAAACTGTATCCAATAACAGGAGAGAATTCCTGAATATAAGGGAACACACATGTTAATCATTGACTAAATATACCTGCTCAAGCATTAACCCAAGCACACACTCGAAAGTTAAACTTCCACAAGCGTACATTGTAAATATTCATCTGCTATTGATTGATGCCTCTACATCTTCAGTGCAACTTCATTACATGTGAAAAAAGATATGCTCCTGAGCGTGTTCTGCCTGGTAAAACCCACCTAATTCTACTGATAAGAGACAATTCCTCAATTGTGGAACACCTAAGCTTACTCTTTCTACCATCTTCATAACTTGGCGCTGAATTTTTTCCATAAAACAAGTCGCATCCTCACTTCCACAGTCCCTTTACGGAATAACAAATTTGAACTGTTAAATAGCAGACCTCTGGTGCAAAGCCCTCGATATGATCTTTCTCCTTTGTCAAGGCTTGCTCGGAGACAAAAAGTGGAAAATATGAATTCTGAATCCCAAGCTTCTTGATCTCCGCATCAAAAAAATCCTGCGAGTTCACAAAAATGGAGACCCAAATTTTAATTCCATCCATTTTGTAGTAAGTCCAAAAATGTCATCACTTTGAATATCACTTCACCAGAAAATAACATTGGTACAGAAATACCTTTAAAACCTCCCATATTGCATACGACCAAGGTCTCAGTATATAGCATCCTGAAACGTCATAATATTCAATCATCCCACTCTTGACAACTACCTAAAGAAAATATTAGAAAGTTGTGTTAATTGAGGCACTAGCAATCAATACGCCTGTACTGAACAACAAAACAGAAAATTTGGACACAAAAAGGCTAATCATCATCATCGAGCAATTGCGACAAATGCCTGACAATGAACTTCAGGTTCAAGACTAGTTCTAGAGGCTTAATTGCTCATCCAAGGCTCAAATGTGCGCATGATACACAGCTGGAGGCTTATGAAGATGAATGCGAGGAAGCGATCATGGAACATCGACATGAACACGAATACGAATCAGCGAAGATATAATATCCAAAACTTTAAATATCCGTTGAGCTCATCTAAAGGCAAAAATGAGACATATCTTTTTAGAGTTTTCGACATTAGAGAGCCAAGGCATGGCATTCCATCGCATTTAGCTGACAGCAGGCACAACCTATAAATGCGGAGGATACCTCTGAATACCAATCGCCGAAATTTTCGTTTTTCTTCACTGTCATACCAAGCTTTGTCTCCTTTTTTACCTCCTTACCTGCAAAAATTGGGCCGATCAGAAACATGAATCCGTGCCGAAAAAGGTCAAAAAAAGGACCGAGGATTCTAACCGCTTGGCACAGTTTCTTTTTTCTCTTTGGGGGGCTTCTTTGAACCCTGCTTGTTGGTCGAACGAGTGCCATTCTGAAGCTCTTCCTGATTCGCCTCAGAACTCATCTTCTCGTCTGAGGCAGTAACGTAATTCCACAGTGCCGTGTAAGCGCTAGACCCTAGGGTTTTTCCCAGATGACTTTCTTCCTGTCTATTAAAGCTCGATTAAAGTGAAATAGTGATCAAATAATGGCAGACCACGTTCGGCACTTTTCACCGCTGTGACCACCACGGCCCACCCGTCTTTCGTCTCCCTCGTTCTCTCTCTCTCTCACACACACACAGAGAAAACCATCATCCACCTAGCTAACGCTATTTGAAGGAAGCATCCACATCGAGTCGGATTTCAGCTCTTTATTTTTGAAGTGAGGAGTTGTAAATTTAATTACTCATCAACTACATTTTTCGGCCATTTGAAGTTCCTTCAAAGCTCAAGCGAGTGCAGCTCCTCGTGAAGATGTTGCTCTACCAACTTGCTCACCACTATGAGTACATCTTCCAACCAGTGACTAAAGTCCATAAGGATCAATCTAAGTTGTGAAGACTTCAATTAGTTGAAAACATATTTTTCAATTTATCTTATTTGTTCTTCAAGAAAGATTAAGATCTTTATAGCTTTTTTTTTACTATGTCCAAACTAGGAATGCATAGTTTTTGGAAAAGATCTTACTATTTTAAGGTCACAAGCATTTATAAGAATGGATTATTTCAACCAAATCCTTTGAACTTTGGATTGATACAATCTTTATGGATCTTTAAAGGGATCTCAAGTTTTAGAGAGCTTATTGATTCTCCAAGAAATCTCTCCCTTTTTACTCTAGAACTGTTTAAGATGTCTTATGTTGACATCATAAGTAGATTTTGACTTTAATTATCAAGTTAACTCTAAGTTCCAAAGATGATCTTTCTTTCATGTCTCACTTCATTATCTTCATCTTGAATATCTTCATTTGCAAGCAATTCATTTGTGTTTCTTTAATCCAAGTCATACTTTTGGATGAAACTTTAGAGCTTCAATCTTTGGAGTTTTCCTTCGAATGCCAAGAAGTTGATCCTCTCTTTATTTTTAACTCCCAATACTTGAAGTTTATTGAGAGATAGAATCGTTACTATCCTTTAGAGGAATTCTTCTTCCCTTTAAGAGGATGAGTGAACAAGTGTCTATTTCTAGACACTATCTCCTTGATGTATTCATGAATCCCTTTTTCTTCTCGCCATCAAGAAAAAGTACTCAATAGGAATAAGTTTGCACCATCCCATACCAACGGGTTCTTCATCCAATCCATATAACTAAATCTCTAAGCTTTTGTATTTCACCTTCTCTATTCTCTTTAATGCTCTCTAAACTATGTGTCATAACTTATGGTACCAAATTATGAGGGCAATGACTAAGGTGCTGGGTACACCACAAGTAATTTTATTTAAATTTTCTTTGGTTAACCATTTAATGTGCTATGATTGATCTCATCAAATTTAAATTTTGACTTGATCTTTGACCCACTTGGTCCTTCTAGCTTTTCATACCTCTTCTCTAGCCAAATAAGAGATAAGACTAGGTCTTTCTCAATTAAATCCCTTTTCCTCATTTCATATTCAATGTTTTACCCACGAGTTTTATTTCGGGATCTAACTTTTATGCTTTGCCCAAGAAACATTTTTCCTTAGGCCTTTACTATTGGAATTCACAACTTATGTTGTGATATCCCATGAAGCACCAAGATGCCTTTAGGATATGCTTTATAGCTTTTCCAACTCCGAGGTGAGCCTATATTAGCTATATGGCTAGAAGGTGAGTCTGATGTCTGCCCTTCTTTTGTTCGTGAATATGACTTGTGCCCTATCTTATCTAGTGGGGAGGATCTTGGAGGTTCTAACGGAAAGTCCCCAAGACCCCATACCTTATGCTCCAAAAATATCAATAAGGTATCACAAATTAAAGGATATGCAAGGAAATGTAGGTGAAGACTTTCATTCATGTAGCCAAGCAGGCAACCACCTCTAAGGGACCGACATTCCATATCGCCAAGCCCCCACCAGTATGGATGACGAGGTTCTACCAAAGGGCCAAGAGTCCAAGTGCCTAAAATGAGGAATCCCCCACAAATGAGCCTATGGGTCCTATTTATAAGCTCAAATGAGGAGGTGGCCAAGTTCACATTAGGCAAAAAGTTCATATTTGGTCATAAACTTTTAACTATAGATGCCCATCTAGATGTCCTTTAATTTTGGGGACGTAACATTTTCCCCTCCCTTTAAGGAGTTTTCGTCCTCAAAAACTACATGAGGGAATGTTGAAAATTGCACTCTTTCAAAACATGAAGGATTTTATTTATTTTCAACCTTTTCATTGACCCCCTTGGTTAAAAGAACTATTCAAAGCTTTTGATTAGTCTTATAAGTTGTTAATTCCATTGAATAGCAGTTCTATTGCTCATGTCAAAATGAAATTTCAACTTACCAAGTCTTAGTTGTACTCACAACTTGAAAAGACTTAATCGTAGAGATTGTCTTTTCAATGATTCCTTAGTTTAGATGTGCTCTAAAAGATCATATTTATGTCATGTGATAATAGAGCTAGTTTTTGTCTCAAACTAGGTATTGACATAATCACGAATATGAAGTGCAAAGGAATAATTGATTTTTCAATCACACTAATGATATGAAGAAGACAGGAACAACTTTTACCATTTCGAAGACAAACATTTTACATATAGGACATAGATAAATAGTATCCAAGGTACAATACAACCGCCTACTCGATCTCCTTCAAACCTTCCATTTGCTTGGAAGAATTGTGTAAAGCTCCAAATAGTTCTTAGTGCTCTCATATAGAGAACTTACTTGAAGGGAGGAATCGATACTTCGAGAAGATGATATCTTTATTTGAAAGAATAAGTATGGATTCTTCCATCTTCAAGCATAATGCATATTCCCTTATTCTATATTTTCTCTCCTTTGGAGCTTGGGACTAATCACGCTAAGTTACCACCATTGCTTCATGGTTTAAAAGAGAAATTTTTTGGCCTATCACTTAATTCCTTAGCCTTGCTCATCAGGCATGCCATGGGTTTTATGGAATTTCATGCAATTTGAAATTCCATAAGAGGAACTTTAAGCTTATTCCATCTTACTAATGTACTATTAATTTTCTTATAACAATCCAACCATATAAGAAGTGAATGGTAGATTTAACATAGCCAATTTTCGCTACTGCGAGTATTCCTATAGTGGAAGTTGTAACCAAACTTAAGCTTTAATAAATTGAATCTCTCTCTTAGCCCACGAACCCATGTTATACATTTCATATGCATACTTAGTGTATGCCAACACATTTACACATTTATTGGAAGAGGTGTAGTATGCATAAGGCTTTAGACCTTGTGCACACAGATGTGTGGGGGCCAACCTAAGAGCCCTCTCTTGTAGGTAACAAGTACTTTGTAACCTGCATTGATGAATACTCAAAAAAAGTATGGTTGTATTGTATAAAGCAAAAATCAGATGTGTTTGATGTGTTCAAAAGATTCAAGGCCCAAGTTGAAAAGTAGACATGTTGCTACATCAAAACCCTAAGGTCAGATGGAGGGGGAGAATACTTCTCCCATTCCTTTTGTGATTTCTTGCACGACCAAGGGATAAGGAGGAAAATCACTTGTAGGTATACTCCCCAATAAAAATAAGGTGGGAGAGAGGAAGAATAGGTATATTGTTGAAATTGCTAGGAGTATGTTAAATGAAATGAATGTGCCTTTAACATATTGGGCATATGCTGTATATATTGATGTGTACTTGATGAGTAGGTATCCCACATCAAGGGTACATGACATGACACCTAAGGAGGCATTGAATGGAAGGAAACTAGACCTTTCACACATTAGAATCTTTGGTTGTGTATGTTACACACATGAGCCACAAGAGTTGAGAGGTAAGATGGATGCAAGGGCTGAAAGATGTATGTTTATTGGTCATGCTATGGAGAAAAAAGGTTATAGGTGCTACAACCCTAATAAAAAGGAGTTAAAGGTATCTAGAGATGTAGTGTTTGATGAACTCAAACCATGGTATGCTACCAAAGTTCCATTGTAGGATAAAGATATTGAAGAGGTAGAGAGCAGATATGAAGCTACATGGAAATCAATGGTCCAAGCATACAAAGAAGTTCAAGCATGGATTCAACCCATCAATCAATGAATAAAGGAAAGGCAAGATTGGTAGAGCTTGATGAAGATGGACATGAAGTTGAAGACTTTGAAGAACCTATGTTAGAAAGGGGATCTACATCAAAAGCACAAATCAAGGCACCAAGGCAAAGAAAGTTCATTCTACCAAAAGGAGAAAAAGGGAGGTCAACAAGGGTAAAACATCTAATCTCGAGGCTTATCTATGATAGTTATATTGCTAGGCATTATGCTTTCATTGCCAAAGTTATCAAAGATCATGAATCTTCTACATTTGAAGAGGACAAAGACACAAAGGAGTGGCAAGAAGCTATGGAAGAAGAGTACAAAGCCCTCGAAGACAACAACAAATGGAGTCTAGTTCCAAGACAAAAAGGGATGAAGGTAATTGGCAACAAATGGGTCTATAAAGTGAAGAGAAATTCTGATGGTTCAATCACTAGGTACAAAGCAAGGCTTGTGGTAAAAGCATTTTCTCAATCCTATGGGATTGACTATGAAGAAACATTCAACCCAATTGCAAAGATGACCACAATTAGGGAAATTATTGTGGTTTCCACATCTAGGAGGTGGCCAATATATCAATTGGATGTAAATAATGCTTTTCTTAATGGTGATTTGCAGGAGACAGTCTACATGACTCAACCATTAGGGTTTAAGAGCCCCAAATATTCAAACTTTTTTTTGTAAACTTAGAAAATCATTGTATGGTTTAAATCAAACTCCTAGGGCATGGAATCAAAGGGTTGTGGACTATTTGTGCAGGTGTGGATACAAGCAAAGTGATGTAGTTCCTTCCCTATACCTCAAGAAGGAAGGAGGACTAGTTGTCTATGTATGCATATATGTGGATGACTTGATTATAACAGGAAGTGATGATGTAGGTATCCATGGATCAAGGCAAAGCTTGGAAATGAATTCAAGATTTCAGATCTTGGAGTTCTTAAATAGTTTATTGGGATTGAAGTTACTTATGTAGAAAATGGTATTTACCTTGCTCAAAGGAAATACTCGCTAGATGTACTTTATAAGTATGGTATGAGTGGATGTAATCTACTCACACAACCTATGGATCCAAACACTAAGTTATGTGCAGGAGAAGGAAAACCTCTTGAAGATATTTCAACATATAAAAACATAATTGGAAGCCTAAATTATGCTACCATCACAAGACTTGACTTGTGTTATGTTGTAGGAGTTCTTTCTCAATTTTTGAATTCACCAACTGATGTTCATATGAATGCAGCCAAGAGAGTGCTTAGGTACATCAAGCACACTATCAATAAATGATTCTACTACCCATACAGAGATGTGTTTCAACCTCAAGGATTTAGTGATGCTGATTGGGCTAGCTCATAGGAGGACAAAAGGAGCACATCTAGCTATGTCTTCAGGATAGGTCAAAAAGACATCTCATGGATGTCCAAGAAGCAACCAACAGTTGCATTATCATCTACTGAGGCTAAGTATAGAGCCTTAGCACTTGCTACATGTGAGATCATGTGGCTTAAGAATCTCTTCAAATACTTGGATCTGGAGGTCAAAGAGTTTACTCTATTTGGAGATAACATGTCAAGCATTCATCTAGCAAGCAACCCTATGTCCATGCAAGAAGCAATCACATAGAGATCCATTATTGTGAAGAGATGGATAAGTATGTGTTTGAAGATGAAGAGGTGTTGCAAAATCCTTGATCTACACCAGCCAAATGAACTCCAGGAGTAGATGGTGGGCCCTTTTAGCTTGCCAATGGATGTATTAGACACCCTATGTACCTTGGAAGATCACTCTCAAAAAGATAGATCAAAACAGATAAGTTGGAGTTAGCTCAGAGGTGAAAACTTGCTATTCTTGGTTCATACACCTGTCCAGTGTTTTACATAATTCTCTGAGCACAGCAGCAATTAGCTTAATTCCTCTTGGGGAAGTCTAATTAACTTAAAGAGCTAACTTTCAAGAGTAATCTCATCAAAAATAACAAAGCACACGCTGAGAATGAGTTTTAACAAGTGATGACATCATCCCGATTTTCACGGGCTGCTACAGAAATAGACCAGTGAGCAGAAAAATCACCATAAC
>CM035439.1:51420912-51518412 GCA_020310875.1 Ceratopteris richardii | reverse complement strand
TGGAAGGCTTTTCAAGAAGAGTTTAAGGATTCATTTCTACCTTTAAAGTTTACCTTACATGTTTGATAATTGTGATGCATTTACATATTGAATTTAGTTTATAGGAGCATATTCAAGCTTTGCTTGCCCAAATTCATTCGAAAGACTATGTCTGCATCTTACAGATACTCTTAATAACTTAAACAGCTCCATGAACATTTCCATGCATGTACTTTTACATGGCACATGCCTATTTTTTATTCAGTGATGAAACATGTGACTGACCATCCATGTTTATTCTTTTATCACCTGAGGTCAGTTGCTTGTTCAACTGTGGGGCATGTTATACCTTATGGAATATGTTGAACAATGCATTGTTGGATTGAAATATGGAATAGCCAATGCATTGTTGGATTGTAACATGAAATATGTTGGCCAATGCATTGTTGGATTGTAACAGTAATATGGAATATGTTGAACACTGCATTATAATTGTTAGAGTGTTGAATTATTTTATCAACTGAGGTCAGTTGCTTGTCAACTGAGAGGCATGTTGTATATTATTGAACAAGGCATTGTTAAAATGTTAAATTATTAATGTATTAATATGTTTTTGATGTTTTTGATATAGCAACTGAAGGTTCGTGAGGAGCGTACAAGGCGTGAAAGGGTGGACATCAATAATCCGAATAATTATTATTTAGCTTGTAAATAAACCTGCGTAGAAGGTTCTATTGTTAGAAAAGTAATGGTTAGAATAAGGGTCGTTGTAGACCACAGTTTCTATTATTCAAAGTAATGGCTTTCTGTAAAAGTTACCAACTTTTAGTTTCACGCCTGCTTTTCGAAGCCGCCCTCATGTAACCACTATTTTCAACATAATCAAAAGTCCTATAAATACATGCACTCTGTGGACTGTCGAAACAGAGTGCATGGGGGGAGATTGCACCCAATCTGCGTACTTTCTCGTCTCTTGTTGCGTTTATTCTTGGGTGTGTTTTTTTCTGCATTTTTCTGCGTTCGTAACCTCTGTTTGAGCGTGAGCAAGATCCTGACAACAACTACCTTTATAGATATGTATTGAGTTTTCATCTCTCCCAAAAATGGCTATTTGAATGGGTGATATTATGGCAAGTGTGCCTCTCTCCTTTTTCTATATAAAGTATTTATATGCAGGCATGAAGATGGACAAACTGCAATGAAAGATCCAACATCGTAGTGGCACTCAGTTGAAACATTCGACCCATTAGAAATCAAGAATGATGAAGAAATGGATCCCTATAAAGAAAGAGGACTTACCTTCTCTTGATCATCCTTATGTTGAGTCCTTCCAAGATCCATGAAGGACATCGATAAAAAGCTTGTTCCTTCAAGTAATATGATAGGATTATAAGCCTTCACATGCAACAACCCTCCGCCAATTGCACAACTTTTTCAATTTGTAGCTTCATTCCCCTTTTTTTTTGCAATTTATAGTATGCATATGATATGACTATTTACATACCATGTGTAGAAATTGTTGCGAATTCACATGCACTTGAGGCACGCATTCATATGTATTATATTATTAACTTACTAATCCTTGTTTTAAGTTAAATTTTGAAAAAAAAAAGAGCCTAATTTATGAACATATTCTAGTAAAGCACATCTACGGCTAGATTCTCCTCTTAACTTAATGGAAAAATTCCAATGATAATGGCAACGAATACTATCATTTAAGATCATCAACACCACTCAAGCATATTGATTTACCAAACAAAATTCAACAAAGTTCACACCATGTTGCAAAAATTATAAACATATTCCACCATGATACCATGGATGATCATGCATACATGATATACTTAGCCTCTGATTTTAAGAGCATCCATAATAAAAAGTCTATAATTATAGCTTAGACTCACTTAAAGATTCAAAATTATTTACTAGTGCTCATTTTCATTTACCAAAAGATCAATAAAAAGAAGTTAGAGAACAATCAAAGTGATTGATCTTATAGGTGAAAAAACACAGATCATGATAGCTCCTTACATGATTCTACAAGCTCTAGGGTTTTATCACTTATGAGACAGTCCAATAAAAATAAAGGATGAAAAGAAGGATTTCACTAAAGGATCTAGATGGATACTAAGTTGGTTAAGCTTAGCTTTATTCTTATCTATATAAAGGGCAGAAGATTGGTTACCTCTTGAGTTTTCACCATTGCTGTTGAGCTTTGTCTCATGGGTGAAGATTTCCCATCAAGGTGTTGAGATCAAGTATTTGCATATCTATGTAGAGATCCATTGTTGTGGTGAAAGACTCCCACTTGTCATCAACCTTTGTTCCATTGATGATCTGCCTCACAATGTCCTCTTCCTCTATCTCTTCTCCAATGCTTGCAAGCTGGTCCGCTACATCTTGCATTTTGGTTACATAATCAGCCACTCCTTGCTTTGGTTCTTTCTTGAGGGTTGTGAATTCCATCCACAACTTATTCTTCCTTGCTCTTGTGTTTGAGGAAAAATATGATGAAAGTACTTGCCAAGTCTCTTGGGAGGTCTTGCAATTCCTAACATGTGGTAACAAGAAATCAGAGATGGAGTTTAATAGATATGACCTGGAAAGAGCATCCTTTGCACACCATGTGGTTAGCCTCTCTTGGCCTTTGTTGGTTGATGATTGCTCCTCAAGATTGGCATGTCTTCATCTCTTGAGATGTATCCATATAAGCTTCTCCCTTGAAGATATGCTTGCATCCTTAGTGATCATGCTGAGTAGTTGTTCATGTCCAACTTGTCAATGAAGGATGGAAATTCATCCCCCATCTTGATTGTGCTTGCTCTGATACCACCGTTGGAGGAGATGGTGGCTACTCACAAGAGATGAATTGGTGTAGCTAAAACCTGGTTCACGCTTGCTATAAGTAATGGATGGAGAGTGTTGTGGGCCTCTTTAGCTAGCTAATAAGCATAAATAATCAGATATGTTGCTTGGAAGATGATCCACTAATGATAGGATCAAAAGAGATAGGTAGGCATATGATCCAAGGTCAAAAACTTGCTATTTTGGTTGATACACCTACTTAGAGTTTTGAACCATTCTATGAGTACAACAACAATTGATCAAATTCCTTTTGGGGAACTTCAATTAGCTTAACAAGCTATCAATCATGAGTGATATCATTCAAAATGATGAGCTATATGCAGAGAAATATGTTTAGCAAATTGATCATACATCTCAACATTTACGGGCCTTGACAGTCACAGACCAATGAGAAGAGATTGATTAATATCTGATGATCAAGAGAAGCATTACTAATGAAACTTTGTATGATTAGAATAAACACTATGCAAAAGCTATCACACTTTGAATCACGAGAAATCGTCCACTATAAAGTAAGAACAAGCTCTAACAAGTTCACTGTTCTGATGGAGTGTGACAGAGATATGAGAGTAAGAAGTAATGATCATGTATGTATTAAATCATGTAAAAGTACAATGTCATTGGCAATAAATCATTGCTCAATGAGTGAGGAATGAGTGAGCTCCTCATCTCAATGAAAGAACATGAAAAATGATATCTGAACCTCGAGTTACATAGGGGCATTTCATATCCTCTTTTTTTAGTTTTTGTTGGAGCCAAAGATTTGAATTCAAAGTCAAATCTCTACCTAAAAGTGAATCCTAAAGTGTAGGATTGATTCTCTCTTGACTCAACTACCAAATGATATGAGATTGTATGCTTCCTAACTCCTCGTGAGTTTAGTTCTCTTTTACAATGGGTAATTGTAAAGCAAAGTTACAATAGGTTGTACATATGAGGCCTTCCAAGTGTAATGTCAATACATCAAGTTTGTGTGAGGTGATGAAGTATGTAGGCCTTGGCTTAATTACACCAACATACATACACACCCACACACCCACATATACATACACACACATACATATACACACATATCGAGAGTGAAGTATTTCAATGGCGATGCACTACAGTTCGCTCTCCTTCTCGAGAGCTCCACAATGATATACTTAGAGTAGAAAACCAAGCTCCAAGTGCCACACATGATACTTTGCACAGAGGCTGCAAAGTACGTAGAAAAACACAGTACACAAGGAGCACAAACACAAACTTCTTGGGTGATACAAATGCAATCGAACTTATATTCTGTGGTTGACCAGGCCACTATATGTTTTATTAAAGAACATATACAAAAGTGTCTGGTGACCATTTGGCCTTTCACATGGACACTAACAGTAACAAACTCCCACTAAAGGCCAATATGGCCAAAGTAACTATGGGACAAAAATGAAGAATTATAAAGAATACATGAGTGTAAGTATACAAACTACACCTCCCACCTAATGGGCATGTTACATAGTATACAGGTGACTGTATAAGATCATGAATCAAGTAACAGTTTTGAAAGCTATCATGTGTAGAGCTTTAGTCAAAGCATCTGCAACATTATCTTGAGTACGAACCTTCTCAAGAATAATGTGCTTAATGGCTAATCAATGTCCAATGAAGTGATACCTCACCCCAATGTGCTTGGTCTTTGCATGATAGACCAGATTTTAGCCAAAGCAATGGCACTCTTACTATCACTGAGCAAACGAGGTACATGCTGAGGTAGACCCATATCACAAGCAAGACGAGAAAGCCACAATGCTTCCTCACATGCCTCACTTGCTACAACATACTCTGCTTTTGTGGTGGAAACAATTATACATTCTTGAAGACGAGATCTCCAAGAGATAGCACCTCTAGCAAAATTACAAATGTACCCTGATGTAGACTTACGATTGTCTACACAACCAGCATATCCAGAATGTGTGTAACCAATAATGGATGCTTTCCCTCTACCTAAGCATAGACACTTGTCCTTCCCACTACAAATGCAATGTCTGGTCTCATAGCTACCATAGCATACATGAGACTACTAACAACAGACTGATAAGGAATTTTGGTCATGAATTCCTTTTCCTCATCTAATTTGGGGCAATCATCCTTTCTCAATTTCACATATGTGGGTAAAGGTGTGCTCAATGCCTTTCCACCCTGCATATTGAACCTATGAAGTACTTTGGATATGTACTCACTTTGAGACAAGTATATGCATCTTTGAAACCTATCACGAGTAATGTGCATGCCAAGAATATGTTTGGAATCCCCCAAGTCCTTCATATCAAATGTCTGACTCAACTTCTTTTTTAGAATTGACAAGTCATAAGAGGACTTCCCAACAATCAACATATCATCGACATAAAGTATCAAGCATATCAAGCTTCCATTTGAGCATCTCTTTATGTAGAGATGATGATCCTCATTGCTTTGAGAATAGCCTTGCAACTTCATAAAAGCATCAAAATTTTGGTACCATTGTCTAGGGGACTGTTTAAGTCCATATAAAATCTTCTTGAGCTTACAAACTAGACTTTCTTTGCCAAAAACTACATAACCCTCTACTTGTTCCATATAGATCTCATTTGTAAGATCTCCATGCAAGAAAACAGTTTTCACATCCATTTGGACTAGCTCTAAGTCCTACATCACAACAAATCCAAGCAAAAATTGCAAGGTATTCATCTTGACCACTGGAGAGAAGATTTCCTCGAAATCAACACCATGCTGTTGCTTAAAACTCTTTGCAATAAGTCATGCTTTATACTTCGGAGAAGCACTATTTGATGTTAATTTCAGCTTATATACCCATTTACATGGTAAATCTTTCTTGCCCTTTGTTGGGTAAGTCTTCCACCTACATCACCGAAGAGATCCCAATATCTGTGTGTCTCCCAGGTAAGAAAACCTCACCATGATCCTCTTTATCAAACGTAAAAGGCTTTATGCAAAAATGTAGTTGATATATCAATGAGCACATGGACATACATAAGCGGTATCCACATAAGCATACATAGTGTGTATGTGCTCAATATATGCAATAAAATGACACTAAAAAGGTGAATTCACTTCCCAAACACTGACCAACAACACCTGCAAGTGTCTATCAACTCTATTCTTTAGGCTCAAAAACCTGCATTGATTTGTGGGGGTTGCTTTCAACACAACTAAAATCTTTCAAGAAACTTGTAGATTAACAAGTGTGCCTAAAAACACAGCCAAAAAGGTGAACGTTTGTTATTGAAGAAGTACAAAGATCACTCTTCTTGATGTTCTTGGACCTCTATGGAGAGAAATATGCACAAAAGTACTCCAAAATGGCTCCAAAAATCACCCCAAAAATGCTTCAAAAATAGGTTTTGAAAGAAAAGAATGAAGCTTTGAGGGCCCAAAACTTGTTGAAGGTAATGTTAACCTTAGTCTTTCCGGTTCTTCAAGCACATCAAGAGTTTAGCTTAATGGCAAGATATTGCCACTGTTAAGCGAGCTTTGGGGGGAACAATATTAGGATGGGTGACCTCTCAGGAAGTACTGAGAACCTTCATCTTTTCTCCCTTGTGCATGGCCAATGGTGCCAACGGTGACTTCAGTTACTCAGATGACAAGGTATGCCAAGGTCTATGCCTTGGAGAAAGCCTTGGGTGGTTGGGCAGGTGCTTGCTTCACTCGCACAAAGGGAACAAAGTTTTTGCATCAAAATGCTCTGATACCAGTGAAGTATTTCAATGGCGATGCACCACAGTGCAATCTCCTTCTTGAGAGCTCCACGATGATATCCTTGGAGTAGAAAACTGAGCTCCAAGCACCACACACAATATTCCACACAGAGATTGCAGAGTAACAATAAAACATAGTACATAAGGAGCATGAACACACACTTATTGGTGATACAAATGCAGTCAAACTTACATTCTCTGGCTAACAAGGCCACTATATGTTTTATTAAAGAACATTTACAAAAGTGTCTGATGGCCATTTGGCCTTTCACATGGACACTAATGATAACAAAGAGACACACATACACACAAATGTACACATATAAAAACACACATACACACACATGATACATACATATGCATACACACACATACACATGTATACATACACATACATAAATACATGTATACACACGCATATGCATGTATACACATATATACATACACACACATAGATACACCCACATATACATACACACACATACATATACACACACAGAGGCACACACATACACATACACACACATACATACATATGCATATGCATACATACATACATACATGCATACACACACATACACATGTATACATATATGTATACACACACATACATACTTATACATGTGTATACATACACACACACACACTATACATACATATGCATACACACACATATGCACACATACACATACACATATAGATACTTGCACATACACACGTATACATACACACATATAGATACACCCACATTACACACATACACATACACACACATAGAGACACACACATACACATGCATACACACAAACGTACACACATATACATATAGAAAAACACACATACACTCACTACACATACATATGCATACACACACATACACATATACATACATGTATACACACACATACATACATATACACATGTATACATACACACACACACTATACATATGTATGCATACACACATACACACACATACACATACAGATACACATACACATACACGTACACATACACATACACATACACATACACGTACACATACACATACACATACACGTACACATACACATACACATACACCTACACATACACATACACATACACATACACATACACATACACATACACATACACATACACATACACATACACATACACATACACATACACATACACATACACATACACATACACATACACATACACATACACATACACATACACATACACATACACATACACATACACATACACATACACATACACATACACATACACATACACATACACATACACATACACATACACATACACATACACATACACATACACATACACATACACATACACATACACATACACATACACATACACATACACATACACATACACATACACATACACATACACATACACATACACATACACATACACATACACATACACATACACATACACATACACATACACATACACATACACATACACATACACATACACATACACATACACATACACATACACATACACATACACATACACATACACATACACATACACATACACATACACATACACATACACATACACACACATACACATACACATACACATACACATACACATACACATACACATACACATACACACACATACACATACACATACACACACACATACACATACACATACACATACACATACACATACACATACACATACACATACACATACACATACACATACACATACACATACACATACACATACACATACACATACACATACACATACACATACACATACACATACACATACACATACACATACACATACACATACACATACACATACACATACACATACACATACACATACACATACACATACACATACACATACACATACACATACACATACACATACACATACACATACACATACACATACACATACACATACACATACACATACACATACACATACACATACACATACACATACACATACACATACACATACACATACACATACACATACACATACACATACACATACACATACACATACACATACACATACACATACACATACACATACACATACACATACACATACACATACACATACACATACACATACACATACACATACACATACACATACACATACACATACACATACACATACACATACACATACACATACACATACACATACACATACACACACATACACATACACATACACATACACATACACATACACATACACATACACATACACATACACATACACATACACATACACATACACATACACATACACATACACATACACATACACATACACATACACATACACATACACATACACATACACATACACATACACATACACATACACATACACATACACATACACATACACATACACATACACATACACATACACATACACATACACATACACATACACATACACATACACATACACATACACATACACATACACATACACATACACATACACATACACATACACATACACATACACATACACATACACATACACATACACATATGCATACGCATACGCATACACATACACATACACATACACATACACATTCACATATACATACACCTACACATACACATACACATACACACACATACACATACACATACACATACACATATACATACACATACACATATAGATACTTGCACATACACACATATACATACATACACACACATATACATACACCCACATTACACACATATAGAGACACACATATACACATACACGTGCATACACACAAACATACACACATATACACATAAAAACACACACATAGATACATACACCCACATATACATACACACACATAGAGACACACACATACACATACACACACATACACACATAGAGACACACACATACACACTCACATACACATACACACATACACATACACATACACATACACATACACATATAGATACTTGCACATACACACGTATACATACACACACAAATATACATACACTCGCATTACACACATAGAGACACACATATACACATAGACACACATAGAGATGCACACATACACATGCATATACACAAACGTACACACATATATACATAAAAACACACACATAGATACGTACACCCACATATACATACACACAGATAGATACATACACCCACATATACATACACACACATAGAGACACATACATACACATACACACACATAGAGAGACACACATGCACATACACATACACACACATATATACATATGCATACACAATGCACATGCATATGCATACACACACATACACATATGCACACATACATACACCCACATGCATACCTACATACACATACACACACATATACATACACAAACATATACATATACGCATGTACACACAGATACACATATACACATACACACTCACACACACACACACACACATATATATATATATATATATATATATATATATATATATATATATATATATATATATATATATATATATATATATCTAATCCATTTTGTTTAATATGTATAGATATTATGGATCATAGTAGAGAGAGGAAGGTGAAACTTACTCTCATAAAGAATCTTATGAGAAGGAAAGTTCTTCCAGATCCCTTAGGGGCTGTCATCCATGAGTATGCAGACATGCTCGATGATAAACTAGACTTCACTATACACATGCTTACCCAGTGGCTAGAGGAAGGTTTCTCTGCGGTTCCATTTGCAGGAAGAGACTTATTTGCCCATAGGTATGTTTTTGTTCATAAATTAATATTGTTAATGATATTATAACACATGTTTTTATTCATTTTTATCTATTTATTTTCAAGACACCTATATCACCTCCAGATCATGAGAGCACAACAGAGGTGCCTATGAGGACATGCATAGGTAGCCTAGGGCTAGAGTGTGATATGCACCGTGAGGGGACTATAGTGTACATGAGGCATCAGTTGGAGTTTAAAAGAGGGATGAGAGCTTTATGTGACTCCTACCTACATTTTGTTCACTTGAAATGGAAGTAAGTATAAATTTCACATATATCTTGAGATAAATATTTAATGTTTTACTTATATGATTTTTTTAATTTTTGCAGTGAGTTTGATGAGAGAGACCAAAAATATGTTCTTAGATCATTGGAGATAGAATTTGGCATTGGGTGGTCCCATAAGTGGTGCTTGAAAGATATGTGAATACTTATGTCACATCGTCGTGATACTGCACAATATGCATTGCTTTTAGTTGTTATATTTAGGGTGTAGGATATATATATATATATATATATATATATATATATATATATATATATATATATATATATATATATATATATATATATATATATATATATATATATATACACACATATATACACACACACAATATGCATTGCTTTTATTTGCTTTATTTAAGTATGTGTATTTGTATCTCTCTCTCTCTCTCTCTCTCTCTCTCTCTATATATATATATATATATATATATATATATATATATATATATATATATATATATATATGTGTGTGTGTGTGTGTGTGTGTGTGTGTATACATATTTATATAAACACACATATATATACACAATAAATCAAGTGAGCCTTGAAAAAAAATACAATCAAGAAACCCTGCACACATTCATATATATACATATATGCATGTATGGTATTTTCAACCATACTTTTTTTGTACTTTCATACCCGTATGTGTTTGCCATATGGTTGAAGTATATATACACATTGCATCTAGTCCTCACACCACATACTAGAGAGATGTCTCTCCTCCCAACCTTATGCCTCTATATATAGCTATTTGAATCAGCAAGGACCATACTACATATAAAGATATATACACATCCTGTATGTACACATACATAGATATAAAACACAGATGTAGATACATAGACATCACACATACATGCCTACATGCACACATGTATACATATACATGCATACTCAATTATAAACACACTTGCATATATCACACAAATGCACATGCATACATACACGTGTGCATACTAACATATGCATACATATATCACACACATGCACACATATATATATACACATGAAACACACATATGTGCATACTAACACATGTATACATATAAAACACATGAATACACACATATATGGATACATACATGAGAGAATTTTTGTCCTCGAAAATAAAGCTATATAAAAATTTTTAGGCATACCCCCGAACTTCATGTTCTAACTTAAAAGAGCATGTTTTCATCTATGAGGTGGGATTCACCTATATTCTAGTTGAATAAAGGAGAACCTATTGTCTGATACCCATTCAAATGATTCAAGTTAACGATCAATAACTAGAGTAGGATCTACTATCTAATTTACTCATGTGTTTTCATTATTCCCATCATTTTGGTAATACATCAATATAGTCTCATCTTCATTATCCTTATTGATTTTTATTATTTCTTCCATTGTTAAATATGTGGTCTCATAAATGATTTCATCTATTGATGGACTATATCGATTTCTGGTAATTCCTCTTCATCATCAGTAGAATCAGCATGTAGAGTATTATCGTCTTCATCAAGTAGACTATTATTGTTGTCATGTAGAGGGAAAGCATCCATTATTGGCTGCACAGATTCTGACTATACTAGTTGTGTAGACAATCGTAAGTATACATGAGGGTACATTTTTCATTTTGTTGGAGGTGCCATCTCTTGGAGATCTCATCTTCAAGATTGTACAATTGTTTCCACCACAGAAGCAGAGTATGTTGCAGTAAGTGAGGCATGTAAGGAAGCATTGTGGCTTTCTCGTCTTGCTTGTGATATGGGTTTACCTCAGCAGGTACCTCATTTGCTCAGTAACAGTCAGAGTGCCATTGCTTTGGCTAAAAATCCAGTATATCATGCAAAAACCAAGCACATTGAGGTGAGGTGTCACTTCATTAGAGATTGCTTAGCCACTAAGCACATTATTTTTGAGAAGGTTCACACTCAAGATAATGTTGGAGATGCTTTGACTAAAGCTCTACCACAAGATAGCTTTTGACACTACTGTCACTTGATGGGGGTTACTTGATTCATGATCTTACGATTTTGAGTTTCAAGTATGTAGCCTGAAATCATGATAAATGGTAATTGTGTGGAAGGTGAAACTTATGTTCACCTAAAGGGGACCTTATAAAAGAAAAATTCAAAATGCATTGGTAGATGCTTAAAATTAAGCAATAGAAAGATTCCTTTAAATCCTTAGGGTATCTATCTAAAAGCTTCTTGATATAAAGGAATCTAAAGACAAGAGTAATCTCCTATCACTACAAGTTTTTTGAGCAAGAACCAACAATGATCTTGAATAGAAACTTGAAAGTAACTTGATCTTAGAGAAACATGAAATATTTTGATACCAACAAGTAGGAATGGTGTAAAGATTCCAAGAAAAGCATGTATAAGGAACTAGAATGATCTTATAACATAGAGGCAACTCCTTAATTTCAAAATCATTTAGAAATAAATGGACAATAGCTTCTAGATTTTACGATAAATATTATCCATACATTAGTGTTAAATATAAAATAGGGTGGTATGAGACACTAGATTTTATATTAAAATTAATGTATGAATATTGGTGTATAGCATCAGACCTTGAGATGATGGGCATCTTTTAGACTTCAACTCATTACTTAAAGTGAAATTGAATCCTAATCCAAAATGAAAATTCATAGATAAAGGCAAAGTATATGATGGTCAAGAATATGACCTAAAACCACTTCAATTATCAATTAGCTAGAAAGTTTGAATATAATGAGGAAAACATACTTTCCAATATCTTCACAAAGGTTTCTAGTAAGACAAGCATAGTCTTCTTTAAAATATGAGAATCCCAATCAAAGGATTTTTAGTTCTTTAACATAAATGTTGTATGGATTTTTGAAGAGAAATATCTCTGAAAGTTCCTTTCAATTAAGTTAGACTAACTTTTTTCAAAGAACCTAGGAGAATCAATCTATTGACTCAAATTCATGTCCTAGATTTGCATTATACCATAAAGGATTCTCAAGGAATTGAAAGAGGCTAACTTAGTAATCAACATGGTTGAAGAATCTTAGAGTGAAGTAAAACATCGTCAATAGTTACAAAGATCAATGGTTGCTACTCTAAAAGGGAATTTCTCAACCTTTAAAGGTTCCACATGATGATGTAGATCATTCCATTTCTGATGCAGATTTACATGATGCACTTGTTGATGAGAGGGCTGATATACAGGAGGCAAAAACTATGCCTAAATGGTTGGTGTAGAATTTGGGAGACAACAAATTAGATGCACCTCTATCATATTGTACTCGTTCAGGATCTCATAGTGCTTTGTTTGCATCAGATTGCTATGTTATGGCTGCCTCTAGTCTTTGTGATGAGAATGTGCCTGTTTCCTTTGATGAAGCACAAAATTCTAAAAATTTGATGGCTACTATGTAATTAGAATATGAAGCTATTATGAAAAATGGTACCTGGTCTTTATGTGACTTGCCTCTTCGAAAGAAGGCCATCCGCACTAAGTGGTTATACAAGCTGAAGCGTAAGCCTGATGGAATAGTTGATAGGTATAAGGCTAAGCTTGTTGCAAAAGGTTATGCTCAAGAAAGAGGCATTGATTTTGATAAGGCATTTGCATCTACATGCCAAATGACTACTCTTCATAGCATATGTGCACTTGCAGCTCATCACGGTTGGAATGTACGTCAGTTGGACATTAAAATTGCATTTTTTTTAGAATGGTGACTTGCATGAAGAAGTGTATGTTTTTCATCCCAGTGGTTTTGTGCAAAAAGTGCATGAAAACAAAGTGTGCAGGTTGAAAAAGGCATTATATGGTTTGAAGCAAGCACCATATGCTTGGTATGAAAAGATACATCCCTTCTTGATTGCACATGGTTTTTAGAATAGTCCAACTGAGAGCACCTTATATGTTAAGCATGAAAATGATGTGCTTCTGATTGTCTATGTTGATGATATGCTGCTCACTGGTCCTAATGAGAAGCATATTGGTGATTTTAAGGCTAATCCGCATGCCTCATTTGAGATGTCCAATTTGGAGCATTTGCATCATTATTTGGACATTCAGTTTATGCAAGTTGATGGTGGGATAGCTTTGTGTCAAACAAAATATACTGACACATTATTGCATCATTTTTGCCTTGAAGATTGCAAACCTATTGCCACACGTTTATGGTTGAGTCTTCATGATTATGGAGATGCATTTAATGTTGTTCTCTATCAACAGGTTGTTGGATGCTTGATTTACTTATGTATTACTCAGCCAGATATTTAGTTTGTTGTCTCACATATGAGCAGGTTTATGCATTGCCTTGGGGTCAAGCATTGGCATCCGGTTAAGCACATATTTTGCTACTTGAGTGATACATGGCTACTTGGATTGTTTTATCCCAAGGGGGATCATTACCTCCAGATTTACATGCTTTTTTTGACTCTGACTGTGCTAGTTTCTATGGCACTCGTGTGCCCACCAGTGGTTTTTCTTCATGCTTGGAAGCTCATGCATATCTTGGTTGAGCAAGAAGCAGCCTATTGTGGCCACTTCTAGTTGTGAGGCTGAGTATAAGATAGCTTTCATAGAAATTGTTGAGCGTGTGTGGCTTAGATGCTTTATGGTTGATTTGGTTGTTGGTCAATCTTCCACCACCACCATCTTTGCTGACAGTTAGAGCACATTGGAAGTTGCGAGGAACCTTGTGTTCTATGCTTTCACTAAGCACATTGAGGTGTAATATCACTATGTCAAGGAGAGGTTCTTTGTTGGAGAGATCAATTTGGCATATGTGCCTACACAACATAACATTGCAGATTTTTTCACAAAGGCTCTGCCTAGGAGAAGTTTGAAGCTTTGAGCTTACTTCATTTTGTGGATTGATTCCACATAGCTTGACACTTCCTTATACATGAGTGCCAGCTCCTTGTTCACTGCATCATTCCTAGGGGAGATTCGTTGATATATTTTGGTAATGATGTGTATGAACACACTAGGACCATCAGGGCACTTTTTTCCCTCTTTAGGAGGTTTTTTCCCTAGCTTGTATATATGCTTATAACCCTAATGGGTCACTTATCTTTGTACATTTTCTTGGTAATACATTCAATATTGTGCATTGTGCTCCAAGCTTCTTCTTCTTCCTTGTGTTGTTCGTGTGATTTTGTAGACCTCAAACTCCAATAGAGATGGTGAGGTGTATGGTCAAAAATCAGGATTTATCACATAGCTTTTGGCTTGAGGCTATTATATGTGCATAATATGTACTTAATAGATGTCCCAACAAAGCATTACACTCTATCAAAGCATTGGAGTCTATCACTCCATATGAGGTTTGGCATGTTTGCAAGCCATCTATTTCTCATCTGCATGTCTTTGGTTGTTTGGCATACGCATTAGTGTTTGAACAACAACACATAAAATTGGATGATAAAGTAGTATTTTTTTTGGGGTATAGTTTTGAATGCAAAGGTTATTGTCTGTATCGTCCACAGACTAGATGAATTTTGGTTAGTCGTATTGGGGATGTAAGGGTCATGTGACCTTACTCCCATATTCATATATATACATCATATATAGAGCATTGCCTCAAGAGAGATCATTATGTGGGTTTCGAGGCTCCCACGCATATCCGCGCGTCTTTCCTCTCTTCTCTCTCCCTCCATCTCCTCCTTCCTCCTCTTGTTCTGCACACCAAAGCCCTTCATTGGTATCAGAGCATGCTGAAGGCTTGTGTGCAAGAAGCTTTAATGGAAGCTTAGGTTATAAGGAGTAGAAGTGCAGGTCGGCATCTCTTGACAGCTGTTCAGTATTTCGGTCATAACTCGAGCTAGGAAGCTCAGATTGATGCGTTTTAAAGCTCTGTGCGTAGCTAACACAGAGAGCTACAACTTTATAGAAGGGCGCAGAACCTGGTTCGGATTTCTGAAGTGCCGAAAATTCGAAAAACGCAGAGAATTGTAGAAAGCGAATCTACATTGAGTAGGACAGCAGGTCGGTTTTTTTGTCATAACTTGAGTTCTACAGCTCGGAATGCAATGATTCAACTTGCTGCTCGTAGCTTGGAAAGATAGCTACAACTTTCTAGAATTCAGATCCAGATTCTGAGTTTTAGGTTGCCGAAATTGCAGAATACAGAGCAGTACTGTTGCAAGTGAAAGTGAAATTGATAGCAGGTGCTTGATTTGAGCATATCTTGAGCTATGCACCTCCGATTGAGGTGTTCTTTATCTCCTTACGTAGCAAGATTCAGATCTTGAAGTTTGCTAAAGACCAAAAGTTCAGATTCAGAGGTTATCACCTGTGAAACAACAAAACACAGAGCAACACATCTTCACTAATTGCACTTGGAGGTTGAATTTGCTTTGGAACTTCTTCGAGAGAGAATTTATGGTGTGCAAGCTCTTATTTTCAGAGCTTCAAAGCATTGTACATGTATGATCATTGTGGTAGCTCCTCCATATGAGAGTAGAGCATGATCTTCTCATGCGTTTGGCATGTAAGATGACATTGTGGTATACTCTTTTTTGAGGTTTATGTCATCATGAGTTTGATCATGGATGTATAGTGGCATTGTGGTCTATATCTTGCTTATGCCACTTGGTTATGGATTTACTTGCCGGTTGCACATACTTTTGTGAGAGTTGATTTTGGATCTTGTTTGGTACTTGTATCTTTGTTTTCTTTGCAGGTACAGGATCCAGATTGGAGCCTGAGTTACACATTCGTTTGTCACCATCATTAGCATTTGGTCATTGATTGATATATAATTGCCAGTGTGATTTTTGGCATATGTGGATGGTGATTCCCACATGGTTATTTTGGTTCTAGAGTCCATTTTACAGAGGAGATTCTGCCGAAATTTCATCGGCTTTTATGCTAGAAAGGAGCTCTAGTGGATCTTGAAGCTTGTGTGATAGCTTTGGATCATTGTTTATCTCCATTCATTTGGACTTGGTCACAGGTTATTTGTGATAGGTTGGACCATCTTGCAAGATTCATTCTTGAGTGGGAGGTGCATCACCATTGTATTGGCGTGTATTGCCATTAGTTTTTTGGCACATGTAGTTGCCATTATCTTCTTGATTTGATCAGTGACAGGTGGTGACAGATTACTTATTGTTCTTTCGTTATTGGTTATCTTGTTTGATTGCTCAGTTTACAGGGGATACTCTGTCGAAATTTTCCCAGGATTCTTTCACATCTACTTGGTCACTTTGGAGACTTGGTGAGCAGGCTTATGCTCATGGTTTTATATGTATGGTAGATGCATGGTTATGTGACAGGTGGTTCACATGGTTCCTTCTCCATCGAGACATTTGTGATGTGAGTTATGCATATGGATATGCAGGTGTGATCCTATTGAGGATAGAGTATTGTTTCTAGTCTCTTGTTACATTGCTAGTCTTGGATTGCCAGCATGGTATCTTCTCGATTCGATGGTACTGACTTTCCAAGATGGAAAGCTCAGATGTGGCATACATTGGTTCGTGCAGGGTTACACATGTATGTGCATAGAGATGCACAGAGGCCTCGTGACATGCCCGATCATGTATGGATGGATATGGATGCATTGGCCAGCTCCACTATCCGATTACAGCTTGTGGATTCTATATATGAGTCTGTTATGTATGAGGAGACGAGTAGTGCATTATGGCAGAGACTACATGATATGTATGTGAGTCCATTGACTCATGTGAGATATAGATCACATCGACGACTTCGATGTTGGCACTATGGTCATGAGGGCCATATTCAACGACGTTGCTTCAGGCGGATGCGACGACGACGTCAGAGATATGCACATGATGCAGGTCAGGTAGTGATTTCAGGAGAGTTTATGACAGTTGATTATGCCAGTGATGGTGATGTCATTTTCTTCTATGGATCATCTCAAGATTCCTCTTGTTCATTGGATAGCACACATATGGCTTGGTTGCTTGATGCATTAGCTACTTTTCATGTTACTCCACATCGTGAGTGGTTTTGTCGATTCTCACGTGAGAGTCATGGATGTGTGGAGTTGCCTGACGGTACGACATATGACATTGAGGGTGCAGGAGATATATGCCTTATGCTACCTAGTGGAGCATCACTTATGCTCAGACATGTACGCTATGTGCCTTCATTCCCTATGAGCTTGATTTCAGTTAGCCAATTACAGGAGAGCAGATGTTATGCATTCCTTGGTGAGCAACATTTTCAGTTGTAGTTGGGACAGCTTATGCTTGTTAGAGGTGCCAGGTTTGGGCACAGGTATCCACTGCAGGTACTTCATGTGAGAGACAGTCTCCTCTCAGTGGGAGTTCAGCCTTATGTGCGATGTGAGACTCGTCATGTCTCATTCTGTCTACCTATAGATAGGTCTATGGACATTCTTGATGCACATGTATGGCATGATTCTGATGCTCAGATGGATGCACATGTAGAGCATGTTTTGGATGCTCATGATGCTTCTATGGAGCATGGTTTTGTTGATCATGTGGATGCTCATTTGGAGCATATTTTGGATGATCAGTTGGATGCTTTAGAGCATGATGTGGATGCTCATGTAGAGCATTGTGATGATACTCAGTTAGAGTGTGATCATCAGTTTGACCTTGGTGTTGATGTTGTGCAGTTAGCTCATGTAGAGCATGATCATACACTTGGTGTGGTAGAACAAGATTGCTCTCATGGTACACAGTGTATGGTAGAGCATAGTAGCTCTCAGGATGCACAACTACATACATTTTTGGTTGAGAGGATGAGTGATTTAGATGTTGATGAGTCAGCGATCATGCAGTCATTCTTGGATTCGCTCATGCCAGATGTTGACATAGATATGTCAGGACATGTTGGTCTTGACGATGGTGCTTTGGATGCCTCGGATACAGGCATGGCTGACATACTTAGGTTAGCCATGATAGCACATGTTTCGTCAGCATTCGGGAGTCTGATGTACGAGTTGTTATGCTCGAGACCAGACATTGCAGTTGCTATTGGAGCATTTGCACTTGGAGTTGTCAGTCGTTCGATGATTGACATAGGCATAGAGTGAGTGGGAGCTTTGCAAGAACTTCGTCAGTTCTTGCATCAGTCAGATGTGAGCTCGACTCTTATCGATATGATTCTAGAGCAGTTTGAGGTGCATGGATACACCTTGTTTGAGGCAGTTCGTGTAGGCTGATCTGGTATGGGTAGAGATCCGGACTCTTCCTGTACATTATTGTATAGTCCTACATCATTCTTTGTATATTTTTCCACTTATGGTCACATTGACCCTTAAGTGGGAGATTGTTGGGGATGTAAGGGTCATGTGACCTTACTCCCATATTCATATATATACATCATATATAGAGCATTGCCTCAAGAGAGATCATTATGTGGGTTTCGAGGCTCCCACGCATATCCGCGCATCTTTCCTCTCTTCTCTCTCCCTCCATCTCCTCCTTCCTCCTCTTGTTCTGCACACCAAAGCCCTTTAAGTCGTGATGTTTTTTTGTGGAAGATGCAATTCATCCATTGCTTTCATGTGCTAAGGAGACATCAGTTAGCTCTAAAGATGTGTATGACACTTTTTTGCCTCTTTTTGCAAATGGACAATCAAGTGTTAGTCCAAATGAGGTGATTTCTCAGCCTTTATAGGTTTCACATGATGATGGAGATCATTCCATCTCTAATGCAAATTTACATGATGCACTTGTTGATGAGTGGGCCGATATAGAGGAGGAAAAAAATATGCCTAAATGGCTAGGGTAGACTTTGTGAGATAGCAAATTAGATGCATGCTCTATCACATCATACACTTTCAGGCTCTCATAGTGCTTCTTTTGCATGAGATTGCTATGTTATGGATACCCTAGTCTTTGTGATGAAATGAGTCTACTTCTTTTAATGATACCCTAGTCTTTGTGATGAAATGAGTCTACTTCTTTTAATGAGTCTGCTTCTTTTGATGAAGCACAAAATTCAAAAAATTGGATGGCTACCATGCAATCAAAATATGATGCTATTATGAAGAACAATACTTGGTCTTTGTGATTTTCCTCCAAGAAAAAAGGCCATTCGTACTCAATGGGTATACAATCTGAAATGTAAGCCTAATGGAATACTTGATTGATATAAGGCTAGGCTTGTTGCAAAAGATTTTGCTCAAGAAAGAGGCATTGCTTTTGATGAGACCTTTGCACCCACATGTCAAATGACTACCATTCATAGCATTTGTGTAGTTGTAGCTCATCATGGTTGGAAGATACATCAATTGGACATTAAACTGCATTTCTGAATGGTGATTTACATGAAGAAGTGTATGTATTTTAGCCCCGTGGTTTTGTGCAAAAAGGGAATGAAAACAGAGTGTGCAGGTTGGAAAAGGCATTATATGGTTTGAAGCAAGCACCATGTGCTTGGTATGAAAAGATACACGCCTACTTGATTGCACATGGTTTTGAGAACAATCCAATTGAGAGCACCTTATATCTTAAGTGTGCAAATGATCTGCTTCTGATCATTGTTGTCTATGTTGATGACATGCTGCTCACTAGTCCTAATAAGAAGAATATTGCTGATTTTAAGGCTGATTTGCATGCCTCTTTTGAGATGTCATATTTGGGGCATTTGCATCATTATTTGGGCATTCAGTTTATGCCAATTGATGTTGGAATAGATTTGTGTCAAACAAAATATATTGACACATTATTGCAACATTTTGGCCTTGAAGATAGAAAACCTATTGCCACTCCTATGGAAATAGGTTTATAGTTGAGTCTTCATGATGTTGGAGATGCATTTGATATTGTTCTCTATCAACAAGCTGTCGTATGCTTGATTTACTTATGCATCACCCAGTGTGATAATCAATTTGCTATCTCTCATATGAGAAAGTTTATGCATTTTCCATGTGGTGAAGATGATAATGCATGGCTATGGTGATGGAAGGTGGTGGAGATGAAGTGATGTAAAAATTGGATGAAAATTGTGAAAGAACTAACAAAAACAAAAAAATTTACCTTCCAACGTCAATTCTTCAACACTCTTACCATCACACATTCGTCAAATGTGCTCCCAAAAATGGCACCAAATTTGGTATCACCATAGACAAGGATGAGTACCATGTAAAGAAGCTTCACCTCCTTAGGTGTCAATCCATGGAGACATGAGGATGATATGACGATCGTGAATGAGTGATGTGTGTGTAGATGATGGGGAGAAGCACTAGGCATGCACACACACCCAAGGTAGAGATGATAAAGAGCACAATGGAAGGAAAGTAAATTTTTTTTCTATTACAATAGCTCTCAATGAATATACAAGATTACTTTCTCCAAAATTCCAACCTCAAAATGAGCTCTCTAGCTCTTTTTATAGTTTTCTAGTGACTTTTGTCAATTTCATACCTAGTGTCCATCATAGTTAAATTAATTTCTAGATCAATTCTAAAGTATCCAATGGGATCCAAAAATTATGAAATTTGATGTGTAGACTCTACCTAAGTCTAAGAGTATTATAAGAAGGTAGTAGAAGACAAGGAAAATCTATGACAAGCCCTACTATCAGATGATATGTTGTTTATGCTCACTCAAGTGGACACGAGTGAAGTTATGTATGCAAAATTATAGGAAAAAAATTAGGCCTTGCAACAAAAAATCCAAGAACAAGAGGCTCTCATATCCAAACTCAAAGCCTCGCTAATTACATCAAGAAAATAATCCAAGCAACAACCTTTGTCTCCTAAGGAGCCACTAGCTTATGACCTCCTAGAGATTAGCTTGGCCTTGGAGATGCACACCACAATGCAAGACAAAGAACAAGAAGAGCAAGGGGGTAATGAAGGTAATAGAGATGAGTCACCATCATCAGACTTGGAAAGACCAATAGTATCCTACAAGAAAACCATTATTAACTAATCCAAGACCTATGCCATGCATTTGAGAATGATGTGATTGATTCAACATTCTTATAAAACATTCTAAACTAAAATCCAAGGATATTCTATCCCCATACCCATCATCTTAGAAGTGCATTCACATTAAAGCCCTTGAGTATATTGAAGAAAATAGTGAGATCCATGCAAGTATCACATGCCACCTTACTATAGAACAAGTGAAAGACATCTTGTTGCAACAAGTAGAGAAAGCCAATCCAAATTGGCACAAAAAGAATTATGAAAAAAAGCACTTATTTCTTGATAGTGTCTAGCAACATGCACATAAGTATGCAAAGTATAATCCAATGTATAGCCCAATTACATCACATGTGGCCAACATATGATATCTTGAGTGCACACTCCATCGCAACAAAATACTAGGCCTTCTCGCAAGGACCGATGGTGGATTACATACTAAACACTAGTAGGAGATAGTGAAAGACACATCATATCAAGCCTACCAAATGATAATCAAGATGTTTTGAAATGACTAAGGTAGACCTCATGACCTTCAACACTATTGATCCCCCCACATCATCCAATTGGGTTTCAGATATGGAAAGAGTAAAATTACTTTTTTATTTGATCCGAACCCCGAAACTCAATACTATGATTGCATACCTCAACCATTTATAATACCTCCCAAGTCACTACCTCCAAAATTTAAAGAATAATTCTTCATTGGCTTCTAGGGGTGCCATTCAAAAATCTTTGAAAAAGTAAAATCATCTCTTATAGGATGGCTCATTGCTATAGAGATGTATGCAATAAATTTCTCTCTTAGCATTGGTAACAACACCTTGCTCCTAAAGGGGGAACCAATTAATGGTTCATTTGGCTCACAAGCACTATTAATGAGACACAAAAATAACAAATTCTTCCCTTCAACTATGATTTACACAACCCTATCAACATGTCTAAACAGGATGATAGAATCTAGGGGAGGGGTGCTACTCGAAATCCTTTGAGTTGAAGGCATGGAAAGCAAACGGAAAAGAGGGCACCACAAAAAATTTTCCCATTGAATGCATGAAATATCCCTTGGATATGAAGCCAAAAGAAGTAGTGCAAGGCTTTAGAGGCTTCACATATCCAAAGATGCCAAGTTTTGACAAATTATAGGGCATTTACTATAAAGAGCAAGCTCATTTAATGTAATTTCCTCTACATTTGTAAAGGCCAATGATTCCTTTGGAGTGTTAGTCTAGTTAGAATTTTTTAGGATTTATAAAAAAAATATTTTGAACTTCAAATGAGTTGAGAGGACTATTTTCAAGTTTTTAGGACATTTCAAATTTCAACAAGGTAAATATTTTTAAGTATAAAAGATAATAACCCTAACTTGTAATTGGTTTTTCTTAGTCATTTTGAATGAGATCTCTTTAAGATCTCGTGCATCTCTATATTTGATCATTTTTCTTCCAGCTTCTTCATTTCAAGCTTCCATGGTGTCCCTGAAGTACCCAAATCGTATATCTACCCATTATGAGCTTGTTTGCATACTTTGGGTGTTTTTTTCTCTCTATTTTGAGTGTTCTTATCATGCTTCATAATCTCTTGTACTTCTTTTGGGGTTATATCCTTCTCATAAGTGTTTATTCATACATTCGATTCGGTATAGTACTTGGATTGATAGTTTAAGTGTGATCCATACCATTTGATGTTGGTAAACCACTACTTGGCATTGTCCTTATAGGTCTCCAATAATAAATTAATGGGATGATGCTTGAGAGCTTCTAAATCTTTTGAATACTCAAACTATGTTTGATCCATAATCCTTGTAGCTTGCATTTTTTTCCTCAATGTTAAGGTAAGGGAGAAACTTTTGTGCATAATCTTTTGGGGCAAAGCTAAGTATAAGTAGTCATTATGCTTAAACATTCATAAACAATCATTGTCAATGAAACTATTTTTGGTTCATAAACAGGAAGAAGAGGCTAGTACCTCTCAAGCTAATTATGTAGGAAGAGGAAGAGGTGCTAGTGGAAGGGCAGAGAAGGAAAGCAAGGTAGGGGGTGACCCTACAATAATTCACCATGCAACATATGTGGACTCAACAACCACACTACAGAAGGATGCTACAGAAATTCAAGGAACCAAAGGGGAATATGCTTCCATAGAGGAAGCTATGGACAATCCAGAGGCAGGTACAACAATGGTGGAGGCAACTACAACCATAACTACAATCAAGGCTACAACAACAACAACTATCAAGGAGGCTTTGGAGGAAGAAGGGACTTCAATAATTATACTGAAGATCAAGAAGACCCTCTACTCATCATGAACATGACATCCAAGCAAGGTAAAAATGATGAGCATCTCTTCTACATTGATTCAGGTTGTTCCAATCATGTGGCAGAAAATGTAGCTCTATTATCTAATCTTGAAGAACCCAAGGGGAAGCATGAAGTACAAACAGGTGATGACACTAAACATTCAGTCAAGCAAATTGGAAATGTTAAAACATCTGATGGTAGTATGAACCTTTTGAGCAAAGTTCTATATGTGCCTATTATAACAAAAAACCTAATTAGTGTTGGGCAGATTGTAGAGAAAGGTCTACAAGTCAGATTCACTAAGCATGGAGCATATGTGGAAGACCCCCAACAAGGCTTCAAAAGGATTGCCAAAGGTGAGAAGTCAGGTAGATTGTTTACTTTTGAAATTCAATACACAAGGAACATAGCACTATTCAGTTATAGAGATCAAATCTTATCTGAGTTGGAAATATGGCACAAAAGGCTAGGGCACATAGGAGAGAGAGAACTTTGAAGCAAATTTGGAGGGATCAAAGTGTGTTTGGCATTCCCAATGTGACCAAACAGCACATGATATACAAATGTGGAACTTGCCAATTTGGCAAAGCTCACAGCCAACCATTCAACAGGAAAGGATACATCCATGAACACTATTTGGAGCTTGTACCCACTAATGTCTGGGGTCCTAGCAAAGATCCATCCATCTCAGGTTCAAGGTACTATGTGCCATTTATTGATGATTAAAGTAGGTGGACAATCCTCTATTTCATGAAGCATAAGGATGAGGTATTTACATGTTTTAAGAAGTATTTGGCAGTAGTTGAAAACCAAACAGGAAGGAGCTTGAAGAGAATCAGGTCTGATGGAGGTGGTAATAATTTTCACATGAGTTTGATCTATTTCTATAAGATAGAGGCATAAAGAGGGAAGTAACAACCAGGTATACTCCTCAATTGAATGGATTGGTAGAGAGAAGGAATAGGTTAATTGTTGAGACAACTATGTCTATGTTAAATGAGAAAAAATTACCTAATTATTTATGGGCAAAGGCTGTATCCACAGCCATCGACTTGGTCAATAGGCTTCCATCCAAATCATTGGATGGTATAACACCATATGAAGCATGGAATGGAAGGAGACCCTCATTGGATCATTCCAAAATATTTGGGTGCATTGCCTATGCACACATCCCATCACAAATCAGAGGGAAGCTTGAACCTAAGGCTGAGAAATGTATAGAAGATCAAGCATGTTAGGCTTGAGGGGGAGTTGTTGGTGCAATTAAGCCCAATCCTACATACTTGATCACCTCACATAAACTTGATGTATTCACATTACACTTGGAAGGCCTCATATGTACAACCTCTTGTAACTTTGCTTTACAATTACCCATTGTAAAAGAGAAATAAACCCACGAGGAGTTAGGAAGCATATAATGTCATATCATTTGGTAGTTGAGTCAAGAGAGAATCAATCCCACACTTTAGGATTACCTTTTAGGTAGAGATTAGAATTTGAATTCAAATCTTTGGCTCCAACAAAAACTATAAAAAGAGGATATGAAATGCCCACATGTATCTCAAGGTTCAAAGATCATTTTTCATGTACTTTCATTGAGACGAGGAGCTCACTTCATAGCTCACTCATTGAGAAGAGGAGCTCACTTCGTAGCTCACTCATTCCTCACTCATTGAGCAATGATTTATTGTCAATGACATTGTACTTTTACATGATTTAATACATACATGATCATTACTTCGTACTCTCATATCTCTATCACACTCCATCAGAACAGTGAACTTGTCAGAGCTTGTTCTCACTGTATAGCGGATCATTTCTTGTGATTCAAAGCATGATAGCTTCACCATACTATCTATTTTAATCATACAAAGTTTCATTAGTAATGCTTCTCGTGATCGTCATATATTAATCAATCTCTACTCACTGGTTTGTGACTGTCAAGGCCCATAAATGTCGGGATGCATGATCAATTTGCTAAACATATTTCTCTGCATATAGTTCATCATTTTAAATGATATCACTCATGATTGGTAGCTTGTTAACCTAATTGAAGTTCCCCAAAAGGAATTTTATCAATTGCTATTGTACTCAGAGAATGGTTCAAAACTCTGAGTAGGTGTATCAACCAAAATAGCAAGTTTTTGACCTTGGATCATATGCCTACCTATCTGTTTTCATCCTATCATTAATGGATCATCTTCCAAGCAACATATGTGATTATTTATGCTTATTAGCTAGCTAAAGAGGCCCACAACACTCTCCAACCATTACTTATAGTAGGTGTGAAGCAATTTTTAGCTACACCAATTCATCTCTTGTGAGTATCCACCATCTTCTCCAACATTGTATATGTGTGTATGTGTGTGTATGCATATGTATTTATAGTGTGTGAATGTGTGTGTATGTGCATGTATGCATGTGTTTGTATGTGTGTGTATGAATATATTTTTATAGCATGTTTGTGTTCATATGTGCATATGTGCATATGTGTGTATGTATGTGTGTGTATACATGTGTTTGTATGTGTGTTTTATAGTGTGTTTGTCTGTGTATATGTGCATATATATGTATGCATGTGTGTCTATGTGTGTGCATGTGTGTGTAAGCATACATGTGTATGCATGTGAGTGTATGTGTGTGTGTCTATGCAAGTATCTATATGTGTATGTGTATGTGTGTGTATGTGTGTGTATGTGTGTATATGTGTGTATGTATGTGTGTGTATATGTGTATATGTGTGCATATGTATGTGTGTGTGTGTTTATGTGTGTATGTATGTGTGTGTGTATATGTGTATATTGAAAGAACTTGGAGAAGCCTGTAGGAGGTAGAAAAGTGAGTTTCGAAGTGACAAAGTTTGGTCCAGCCAACCGGCACAAGACTAGCCCTTGAGCTTATGGAGACTCAAATAGAGCTTATCGGCATGCGATAAGTGCAATAAAATGCACTACGTACTTTGGAGAATCAAGGAGAAGGAGTCGATACAAAACAAATAGGTTTGCACATCAACTAGCTCAAAAAACTTATTATGTTTGGAAGAGACAATGAACTTCAAATGCTCATAGCAACCAACGTGATTACAATTAGAAAAAATCATTTTATGGGAGTGACACACATGGTATTGATTTTATATAATGCACAATATTATAAGGAGTAAGCAAAATATGCTTTAGGAATGAATGAAACATTCAACAGTGGTACCTCCTATTTTTCAGGAATATGCAAAGATTGACCCTGAGATAGAAAAAATGAGATTTGTCCCAATTAACAAAACCAAATGCTATGAAACTTTAGAAGCATAAACTAGACACTAATATCTTTTTAGTGAGCCATTTGTCATCCAATTTGGAGCTCTATAGAGAGAGAAATAGCCTTTGCAAGCTCACTGTTGGTGAAGAAGATGATGCAGAAAAATGAAGGAGCAAGACAATGATGGTCACAAGTGCTTTCATGTATTGTACAAGTGATTTGAAGAGTTTATATAGACTATAGAAGTGGTCTGTGAGTTCTACAAGTGGATTTTCAATTCAAATGAAGGTGGAAAAGTTTGTTGGAGGGAATCGATTCACTTTCCTACAATCTAGGAAAACTGAAGATCTAGTTTGATCTACTTTTAGGTGATTGATTGGTTGATTTTATTGCAACTCAACCACCACAAATTCGTGGAAGTTTAGCTCTCTCTTTCTACTTTTACATATGTAAATCTCTAGGCTTTTACAATGGTAAAAGATCCATGAAAAATCTTTTGAAAAATACAATAAGTGAGCATAAGTAAAAGAACTCTCCAACAGATATTCCTTCCACGTAATCCAAGCCATAGTTTTTTATGTAGATCAAATCCACCTCAAGCATGGTGTAAGCTTGATGTTCCAACAACTCCCCCTCAAGCTAAATTATGCTTGAGTCTTCATTCTCTAATAGTTTGAATACCTACCATAACTTTGAATCTACAAAGCTTTATCCATCAAGTGCCTTCGTCATCATATCTGCTACTTGCTTTTTAGTAGGAACAAAAGAAATGTCAATCTCCTTTGCCATGAGCTTCTCTCTGATGAAGTGGTAATGAACCTCTATATGTTTTATTCTTGCATGGAAAATACGATTTGCTGCTAGATGCATGGAACTTACATTATCTCTAAATATGTGAGGTTTGGAACTCACAAGTCCCAAATCTATATACATGCCTTTAACCATATTGCCTCCTGAGTTATTATGGCCAAACTTTTGTACTCTGCTTCAATTGAGGATAAAGCAATTGTAGGTTTCTTCTTGGAATTCCATGAAACTATCTTTGAACCTGCAAATGCTAAGTAACCACAGGTACTTCTTCTATCATCCTTAGCTCCTGCCCAATCAGCATCTAAATAGATTTTGATATCCAAATCTGAAGAGTAAGGATAGAATATAACTTCATTGATTGTACCTTTGAGATACTTAAGTACTCTCTTAGCTGCATCCATGTGTGGTCTTCTTGGTGAGTGCATGAATTGACTACGCACTGCCACAATATAGGAGATGTGTGCCCTTGTATGAGTCGCATATATCAAGCTACCTACCAAGATTTGATATTCTTTGATGTCTTCAATTTTCTCACCTTCATAAACACTAAGTTTTTAATTCATCTCCAAAGGTGTACCTGTAGGTTTAGTGTTCTCCATTTTGAACTTAAGAAGTAGATCCTCAATGTATCTTCTCTAAGTCAAATATGTTCCTTCATCTGTGTATATCACCTGCATACCTAGGAAATATGTGAGCTCACCTAAGTCATTGATTTTGAACTCCTCTTGCATGTGTTTCTTGACCTTTGAATGCCATTTAGATCATCACCTGTCACAATGATATCATCTATGTATACATTTAGATAGATAACCTCATTGTGGTCCCTTTTGATGAATAGAGAAGGATCTAAGTTGCTAGGTTTGAACCCTTGATCTTGAAGGTATGTAACCAACCTATAATTCCAAGATCTAGGAGCTTATTTCAATCCATAAAATGCTTTCTTAAGTTTGGAAACATAAGATGCATGATTAGGGTTTTCAAAACATGGTGGTTGTGACATGTATACCTCTTCACTTATCCAACCATTTAAGAATGCATTTTTCACATCAAGTTGGAGGAGTCTCCAATTCATTGCAACGCCTACACTTGTCAATGTTCTGATTGTAGTCATCTTTGCAACTGGTGAGAATGTTTCCTCATAGTCTATACCATGCATTTATGAGCATCCTTTGGCAACTAATCTTGCCTTGTACCTGCAAACTAATCCATCTGAATTTCTTTTAGCTTTGTATACCCATCTGCAACCAATTACCTTTTGATTGGATGACATTGGAACCAAATCCCAAGTGCCCATCTCCTTCAATGCATCTATTTCTTCTTTCATGGCCTTTTCCTAATTAGGGTTTTCCTTTGCCTCTTCATAGGTTGATGGTTCCTCTGAAATTGAGTCTTTTTCCAAGTAGATTGAATGCTTTGTAACAAATGTGGAATCATATCCATACCTTTCTGGTTGTTTCTTCTCTCTTGCTGATCTTCTAGGTGCTTGCTTGAAGCATTCTCCACACTCCTACATCTTTGCTTTGCCTCTTTGATTTCCATAGTTTGTAATCCTTTTTGCTTTCATCTTGGTCATCATTTGTATCACTTCTTGGATCTCGGACCTGTGTATCATGTTTGCTTCCTAATTGATGAGAATCAGAATCAAGATCATATGGTACAATTACCTTTTGTTTGTCTTCATCATACCAAGACGTGTGTTCTTCAAACACAACATCTCTACTTCTAGTGAATTGCTTGGTTGAAGGATTATAGAACGTGTAACCCATTTGAATTGAATCATATCCAATAAACACTACCTTTGTTGCCCTTTCATCTAGCTTACCTCTTATTTGCGATGGTACATGAATATAAGCTAAACAACCAAACACCTTGCAATGTCCAAGACTAGGTTTTCTTCCATGCCATGCTTCATAAGGAGTCATACCTTGAAGTGATTTGGATGGTAATCTATTGACAAGGTACACGGTAGTTGAAATAGCTTCTGCCCATAGATAATGTTGCAACTTCTTCTCTTCAAGCATTGTTTGGGCTGATCCAACCAATGTCTTGTTTCTCCTCTCTGCAATTCCATTCAGTTGAGGAGAGTACTTGGTAGTCACTTCCCTTTTGATACTTTTGTCCTGCAAGAACTCATCAAACTCTTTGGAAGTATTCTCTCCCCCATCAGATCTGAGCTTCTTGAGTGATCTACTTGTATGATTCTCCACATATGCTAGATACTTTTTGAAGTAATCAAACACTTCATTCTTACTCTTGATAAAGTATAGAATAGTCCATCTACTATGATCATCAATAAATGAGACATAATACCTTGATCTTGTCAATGAAGGTTCTTGACTTGGTCCCCATACATCTGTATGTACTAAGTCCAATAAATTGTTGTGGATGGAGCTTTTGTGGTTGAATGGTTGTCTTTGTGCCTTCCCAATCTGACATGCATCACACCTGTTGATCATGTGTTGCTTTGATATGTTTGACAGACCTAGAACACTTTGATCCCTGCATATATCCTTCAAGGTTCTTTCATTCGCATGAACAAGTCTCTTATGCCACACTTCAAGTTCACTTATGATTTGAGACCCAAACATGAATAGAGCTATGTTCCTGGTTTCCCCTACTTCAAAAGTAAAGAGCCTACCATGCTTCTCACCTCTTGCTATCTTCTTGAAGCCTTGACATGGACCTTCCACAAAAGCTCCATGTTGGGTGAACCTAACTTGCAAGCCTTTTTCAACTATTTGGCCCACATTTATTAGGTTTTTATTGATAGTGGATACATAGAGAACCTTACTCAAAATGTTTTTCCTACCATTGGCTGCTTTGACATTACCAATCTTCTCCACATTGTGCTTTGTGTCATCCCCTGTTTGAACTTCATGTCTATGGTTTGGACTTTCCAAGTCAGATAGAAGAGCAATGTTGCCTGCAACATGATTTGACAAATGATCATCTTCTTTACCTTCTTTGTGGCTTAGATTCATGAGAAGCAATGAGTCTTCATGTGCTTGATCTTCAGAATAATTGTTGAAGTTGTGTCCACCTCTGGCTCTATTGCTGCCATATCCACCTCTTCCACTTCCTTTCTGGGTCTTCCCATTAAACCAATAATCCTGAATGGTGGTTGGTCCTATCACAAATGGCACAAGTTTGAACATTCTGACCTTTGGCTTTGTCATGCTTTGGTCCTTTCTTCTTTGCTTTCCACTTGCTCTTGCTTATGAAGTTGGCTTGCAAATTCTCCTCTTCATCTTCTTCCTTCTTCTTGTCTTTTACCTTCTTATCCTTCTTATCTACATATAGAACACTATTTGAATTACCATGATAGGAGTTACCTTCCTTTATGCTATTGTTGGCCTCTTGATTGAAGAGTTTTCCAAGAAAGATGTTGAAGTCTGGAGCTTGCACATCCATGATGAGATCATAAGCCGTGGTGAAGGATTGCCATTGCTTATCACTTTGAATGCTATTGAGAATTCGACTCATGATAGTCTCTTCTTCAATTAGCTATCCAATGGATGCTAACTGATCTGCAACCTCCTTGACCTTGGTAACAAAATCAGTGATGGTTTGTCTAGGTGTCTTCTTCATTTGGTTGAACTCGTTCCAAAGATGATTCTTTCTTGCTTTGGTATTAGCAGAAAAGAAAGTCTTGAGGGCATCCCAAGTCTCTTGAGATGTTTTGCATCCTCTAATATGTGGTAATAGAAAGTCAAAGATAGAGTTTAGTATGTACGAACTTGCTTGAGCATCCGTTTCACACCAAAGTGTGAGCTTATTTGTCTCCTCTTGTGTAGGTCCTCCTTTGGATCTTGTAATAGGCATAGCTTCATCACCTTCTACAATTCCATAAAGATTGAAATCCGTCACCCATCTCGATCTAGCTCTAATACCACTGAAAGAACTTGGAGAAGCTTGTAGAAGGTAGAAAAGTGAGTTTCAAAGTGATGAAGTTTGGTCAAGCCAACTGGCACAAGACCAGCCCTTGAGATTATGGAGATTCAAATAGACCTTATAGGCATGCAATAAGTGCAATAAAATGCACTATGTACTTTGGAGCATCAAGGAGAAGGATTTGATACAAAACAGATAAGTTTGCGCATCAACTAGCTCACAAAACCTACTATCTTTGGAAGAGACAATGAACTTCAAATGCTCATAGCGACCAACGTGATTAAAATTAGAAAAAAATACTTTTATGGGAGTGATAAACATAGGGTTGAGTGTATATAACGCACAAGATTATAAGGAATAAGCAAAATATGCTTTAGGAATGAATCAGACACTCAACTATGGTACCTCCTATTTTTCAAGAATATGCAGAGATTGACCCCGAGACAGAAAAACCGATCAAATCCACCTCAAGCATAGTGTAAGCTTGATGTTCCAACATATATGTGTGTATATGTATGTATATGTGTGTGTATGTGTGTGTGTATATGTGTGTATGTGTATGTATGCATGTGTGTGTATGTATGTGCATGTGTGTGTATGTATGTGTGTATGCATGTGTATGTATGCATGTGAGTGTATGTGTGTGTGTCTATGTGTATGTATGTATATGTGCAAGTATCTATATGTGTGTGTATGTGTGTGTGTATATGTGTGTATGTATGTGTGTGTGTATATGTGTGTGTATATGTGTGTACATATGTGTGTGTATATGTGTATATATATATGTATATGTGTATATATGTGTATGTATGTGTATGTATATGTGTGTATATGTGTACGTATATGTGTCTATGTATGTGTGTGTATGTATGTGTGTGTATATATGTGTGTTTATATGTGTGTATGTTCATGTATATGTGTGTATGTGTGTGTATATGTGTGTATGTTTGTGTATATGTGTGTATGTGTGTGTATGTGTGTGTATGTATGTGTGTATATGTGTATATATGTGTATATATGTGTATGTATGTGTCTGTATGCATATATGTGTGTGTGTATGTATGTGCATGTGGGTGTATGTATGTGTGTGTATGCATATGTGTGTATGTATGTGTGTGTATATGCATGTGTACCTTTGCAATGCTCGGTAGCTTGCTTGCTCTTTGGTCTCTTCGATCGCTCATTCCTCTTCTCAACACTTGATCCCAACACAAATGTGTTGGGAGAAAGCAATTTTTTTTTCCAATTCCTGTAGTGTTGTAGGAAGTTTGCCCCTATCACTATGAGTGTCGCTAGACTTTGACGCTCATAGTGACGGTTGACATAGGCATCACATAAGCGATGCTAGGCATCACATATGCAACGGTCTCCATTCATTTTTTTTGTTCTTTTTTGAGACTTCTCTTATGCAATGCTTTTTTAAAGAAGCATCACATAAGATATGATGCCCGTTTTTTTTTCAATTAGGGGCAATCCTAACCCCCGTTATTCTTGTAGTGTAGGAAACTGCATATTGTATATTTGGCCTTGTGTTACATGCATATATCAAATATCCCACATCTTGATGATAAAGAGAAGTATCAAATGCATCACCTCCATCCTCAATTGGGAACCTAAATCTTATTTCCATTAGTGTTGAGATAGGCTTGCTATCCTAAGAACCAAAATGTTGAAGTAATTTCTCAATATACTTTGCTTGGTGCACAACAATTCCCCCCCTCAATGGATACGAATTGGATGCCAAGATAATATTCCAAAAGACCAAGATATGTGAAATCAAAAGTATGCTACAACTCAGTCATAAGCATCTCAAATTTTTCATCACATGACCCGATCAAGAGAATGTCATCAACATAAAGAACAAGAACTATATGATCAGCCCCGTCTTTGCATACATAAAGTGTGATTTCAATTGTACAACATGTAAAACCAAGAGCAATCAAGTGTTTATGTATCTTGTCATACCATCCATGTGGAGGTTGCCTAAGTCCACACAAAGCCTTATGCAAGAGGCAAACCATATGCTCTTGACCTTTGATGGAAAATCCAAGAGGTTTCTTCACATAGACCTCTTCTTGTAAATTGACATTCAAGAAATTTTTCTTTATATCCAATTGATGAACTTTTTAGCCATGATGGGCATCACAAAATGAATGATAGTCATGCACAAAGTAGGTGCAAAAGTCTCCTAATAATCAATGCCATATTTTTGTGCATAACCTTTTGCGACTATTATAGCTTTGTAGTGATCAATGCTACCATCTGACTTTCTTTTGATCTTGTAAACCCACTTAATACCAATGGCATTCTTATCTTTTGGCAATTCACACAAGTCCAAAGTATGCTTTTCGAGAATAGAATCCAATTCTAATTGCATTGCACTCATCCAATTTGAATCATTACATGTGAGTGGCTCTTCATTACATCCGGTTGCAATAAAAGATATATTGACAAAGTCACTTGATGCATGCCAAGATCTTGATCTTGTTCTACCAAGTAAAGGAGCACTCAACTTGCTATCTTGGATTGTTTTTTGTAGCCACTTGGCATAGATTTTTCATCCTTGATGGACATGTTGAAGTGGGCTAAATATCAGAGGTGGTTGAATATCATGTTGAATTTTAGATTGTGCATCCTTGATGGACATGCTCAAAATGTACACTAGAAGTGGGCTAAATATCATGCTGATTTCAGCCATGTGTGGTCGCAAATTTTGCAAATTTTTAGCCATGTTTGGTTGGAATTTTTATTCATGTTTCTTTGCAAATTTTGGGAATTTTCAGCCATGTTTGGCTAGAATTTTTCACTCATATTTGGCTGAAATTTTTCAGCTCTTTGAACCTCATTTGAATGGCCTACATGGCCATAATCAAGTGCACCACTTTGAAACAAAGGCATGAGTGTATCAAACACGTCTTGGAAGCTAATTGTTGGCTAAAATTTACATTCAAGTAAAGGATAAGCTGAATTTTTAGCAAATGTTGATATATTTAGGTTGTGATGTGTGTGAACACACTAGGACTACTAGAGCACTTTTTTCCCTCTTTAGGAGGTTTTTTCTCCCCCGGCTTGTATATACACCTATTACCCTGATGCATCACTTATCTTTGTACATTCTCTTGGTAATACATTTAGTATTGTTTGTTGTGCCCCAAGTTTCTTCTTCTTCCTTGTGTTGTTCACGTGCTTCCGTAGACCTCAAACTCCAACAATTGGTATCAGAGCAGGTCGCCACTTCATCTAGGGCATCGTCGAAACCCCTCTGGCCACAATCTTAAAATCACATGAAATTTGGTGAGCATAATCAAGGCAATTAGTAGTTCGAAACGGTTTCGCTATGAGGTGTCGAAATCTCGATCTGGGCTTGTTTCATCCTTTGAGTGCACTATTGCAATGCCTATGCAGACAATTTTCTCTTTTTGTGCCAAAAATATATACAAGTTTTGGTTTGCCAATATAAGCACCTTGAAGTTTGTTACAAGTTTAGCACAACTTGATAGGGTGGTCATGTTCAACTTTTTGAGATACAATCATTTTTCTTCATCAGGGTATTTTAGTCAGTGACCATGGCTGAAACTAGTGATGTATTTCGTATGTTGGTTGTTGCAGATAAGTTGGACGGTACCAATTACCCATTATGAGCTTATATGATGCATCATGTATTGGTTGCAAAAGGACTCTAGAATATTGTGTAGGGTGTTGAAAAACATCCTATTACACCTGTAAATACAGTTATCGAAGGTGATGCAGATGGCATTGAAGATGGTGATATTCTTCAAGTTCTTGTTCGTGTTGCAGTTCCTTTTGCACCTACTGCAAAAAAACTTTGTTGGGATGGCAGAGATGCTCATGCACATGCATTGATAGCCTTGTCTGCCAAACGTGCCATTATTCCTCACATTTGTTCTTGCAGAATAGCAAAGGATGCTTGGGATACACTTGCCACTTTATACCAGGCAAGTAATGAGGCTCATGTTGCTTACCTCTGAAAATAATTAGAGAGTGAGCACATGAATGAAGGAGATTCCATGGATAGTTTTTTGACAAAGATCAAATATTTGAAGAAGAAATTGATCTTTGTTGATGAAATCCTGTCTGACAATTCACTTGTGTAGACTATTCTGAATAGTCTTCCACATTCATACTAGAGTTTTGCTTCTACTCTTTGATTGATGATGAAAGGCAATCCAAATGCCTTAACATTTGAGGAGTTAGTCTCTGTTCTATTACAGGAAGGTCAATCTAGACAGAACAGGTCCATTATGCGTGTTGCAGATCAAGCTTTCCTGGCTAGCCAGAAGGGCAAAGGTAAATGGAGCTCATCTACTAGTATGTAGAAAACTACTAATTTTGCACAATCAAAGAAAGATGATAGGGATGAGAAGAAACAAAAAAAAATAGAAATTGTTTTGCAAATACTATAAAGAAAATGTCATGTCATAAAGAGTTGTCTGAAATTGGTTGCAAAAGAGACAAAGAAGAAAGAGGTTGGAATGGTTGTTGCAGAGGCCTCTACACACAAAACAGAGTCTACTAATCTCATGCAAAATAAAGAATGGGCATTCACTACTGTTTGTAGTTATGACCCATCTCCTCATGAACAATATAGGTTTGTAGTAGACTCAGATGTTTGGTACTTTGATAGTGGGGCAACTAAACATATTACCTCGTAGCACAATTTCTTCACTTCACTTGATCTTGCCCCTAGAGGGAATATTGCCACATGCACCAAAAACTCCTCTTATCCTATTATGGGGGTTGGTAAGATCATTATGACTATTACTGATGGTAGTTCTTTTACATTGCCACATGCTTTATTTGTGCCAGGGATCAAGAAAAATCTATTATCAATTTTATGTTATGGGTTGTATAAGCTCATATATTATGAAAAATTTGTGAATGATTTAGCTATGTTAGGTGCAAAGGTTTGGCATGCATGCTTTCGTCATCTGAATTTTGCTAGTTTGCTATGCCTACAGAAATATGAAATGGTATCCTCTTTGCAAACTTGAGGCACATGGTAAACATGTCTCTAAAGGCTATATTTTGGGCAAAATGCAATGTTCCTCCTTCCCAAAAGATGGTTCAGTTCAAGCTACTGAGAAATTGAAGTTTATTCATAATGATGTTTGTGATCGTATGCAGATACTTTCTTTTGGGAACTGTCTTTACTTCATGACTTTCATTGATGATTTTTCCAGGCATGAATGGGTATCCATTAAAAGAAAAGTCTGAAATCTTTATGTGCTTCAACAATTTCTGGTTTTGGCTGAAAATTTGTCACCACGTAAAATGAGCACCCTCCATTCTAATCAAGGGGGAATACATGTCTTCTGATTTTAATGCATTTCTGGCTGAATGTGGGATAAACATCATATAAACCTCAACAAAATGGAGTTGCTAAAAGGAATTTCAAGTCACTCTGTGGGAAAATTGATAAACATATCCTTCTTTTGCAAATAAACAAACCATTGAAGTTCAAGTGACCAAAACGAGCATGCCACAACTCCATTTCAACCATAGAAGAATTATGTTTAAGAAAGGCATTTGAGACAACTCACTTATATGTATCCAAGGGATACAAACCATTGCATAATGTCCTCGACATCACAATAACATCACCATTTCTGAAATCATGAACCATATATTTGTTGTCACTAAAGTGTACATGGTCTAACACTAGCAAAAATGTTGGAGTTTGAAGTCTTCGAAAGCACATGAATAGCACAAGGAAGAAGAAGAAGCTTAGAGCACAACACACAATATTGAATGTATTACCAAGTGGATGTACAAAGATAAGTGACCCGTTATGGTTATAGGCGTATATTCAAGCAGAGCTAAAAAAAACTCCTAAAGATGGAAAAAGTGTCCCAATGGTCCTAAGTGTGTTCATACACATCACTAACAAAATATAGCAACAAATTTGCCCTGAGAGTGGTGGGGTGAACAAGGAGCTAACAATCATGTAAGGAATGCCAAGCTATGTGGAAAGGGATCAATCCACAAAAGGAAGTAAGCTCAAAGCTTTGCAAAAAGCTTGACACTCTCCCTAGGCAGAGCCTTTGTGTAAAGTTCTAAATTGTACTCCTCTGTTGGCACATATGCTAAACTGGTCGCTCCAATAGAGAACCTCTCCTTGATATAATGATAGTGCACCTCAATGTGCTTTGTCCAATCATGAAACACATGTTTCCTACCAACTACCAATCTGCTCTGATTGTCAGTGAAGATGCTGGTGGTAGAAGACTAACCAACACCCAATCCAACCAAAAGGCATTTGAGCCACACACACTCAACATTCGTTGTGAAAGCTTCCCTATACTCAGCCTCACAACTAGAAGTGGCCATAGTAGGCTGCTTCTTGCTCAACCAAGATATGCATAAGCTACCAAGCACGAAGCAAAAACCACTAGTTGACACATGAGTATCCTAGCATTTAGCCCAATCCCGAGTCACAAAAAACATGCAAACATGGTGATAGTGATCTGCACTTGGGATAAAACAAAGCAAGTAGTCGGGTACCACTCAAGTAGCAAAAGATGTGCTTAATCGCCTGCCAATGCTTGACACTTAGACAATGCATAAACCTCATCTGAGAGATAGCAAACTGAATATCAAACCGAGTTATGCATAAGCAAATCAAGCATCCAAGAGCCTGTTGATAGACAACAACATCAAATGCATCTCCAACATCATGAAGACTTAACTGTAAATCTATTTCCGTAAGAGTGACAATAGGTTTGTCGTCTTCAAAGACAAAGTGCTACAATAATGTGTCAATATATTTTGCTTGAAACAATGTTATTCTGCCATCAACTTGAATAAAATGAATGCCCAAATAATGATGCAAATGCCCCAAATATGACATCTCAAAAGAGGCATGTAAATCAACCATAAATTTAGCAATGTGCTTCTCATTAGGACCAATGAGCAACATGTCATTAACATACACGACAATGATGATAAGTACATCATCTACATGCTTAATATATAAGGTGCTCAGTTGGAGTATTCTCAAAACCATGTGCAATCAAGTAGGCATGTATCTTTTCATACCAAGCACACGGTACTAGCTTCAAACCATATAATGCCTTTTTCAACCTGCACACTTTGTTTTCATGTCCTTTCTGCATAAAACCATGGGGCTAGAAAACATAAACTTCTTCATGTAAGTCACCATTCAGAAATGCAATTTTAATGTCTAACTTATGTACATTCCAACCATGATGAGCTACAAGTGCACAGATGCTATGAATGATGATCACTTGGCAAGTGGGTGAAAAAGTCTCATCAAAATCAATGCCTCTCTCTTGAGAATATCCTTTTTCAACAAGCTTAGCCTTATACCTGTCAACTCCTCGATCAAGCTTATGTTTCAGCCTATGTAGCCATTTATTACCAATGGCATTTTTGTCAAGAGGAAAATCACATAAAGACCAAGTATCATTCTTCATAATAGCATCATATTTTGATTGCATAGCAACCATCCAATTTTTTTATTTTTTTGCCTCACCAAAAGAAATAGGCTCATTCTCATCATAAAGACTAGAGGCAACCATATCATAGAAATTTGATGCAAAGGAAGCACTATGAGAGAATGAACGAGTATGATATGATAGAAGTGCATCTAATTTTCAATCTTGCAAAGCCTTCGCCATCCATTTAGGCACAATTTTTGCCTCTTTATATCAACTCTCTCATCAATGAGTGCATTATGTAAATCTGCATAAAAAATGGAATGATCTACATCATCACATGAAACCTTTAAAGGCTAAGAAATTGCCTCATTTGGACCACACTTGGTTGTCCACGTGTAAAAAGAGGTAGCAAAGTGTCATACACATCTCTAGAGCTAATTGAAGTCTCTTTGGTAGATGAAAGTAATGGTTGAATTGCATCTTCTACAAAAACAACATCATGACTAACCAAAATACATTTAGTCTATGGATGATACAAAAGATAGCCTTTGATTATATCCAACAAAAAAACATTTCACTAGTTTATCATACAATTTCTTGCATTGGTGTTCATGTGGCTTGCAACCATGTCAAGACTCATATGGAGCGATAGATTGTAGTGCTTTGGTGGGACACCTGTTAAGTACATATACAATACACATAACAACCCCAAGCTAGAAGTTATGTGATAAAGCCTGACTTTTGACCATACAACTCACACATCTCCGTGAGAGACCTGTTCTTTCTTTCAGCAATCCATTTTGTTGAGGTGTATACAACACTATTCACTGACGTTTTATCCCACGCTTATCCAATTGTGCATAAAAATTAGAAACTCCCCTCGACCAGAATGAAGGGTGCCCATTTTACATGCTGACAGATTTTCAATTGAAACCAGAAACAATTTGAAGCACATAAACACCTCGGACTTTGCTTTCAATGGATACATCCATGCATGCTTGAAAAAATCATCAATAAAATTCACGAAGTAAAGGTAGTTCCCAAAAGAAGGTGTCTATATATGACCACATACATCATTGTGAACAAGCTACAATTTATGAATAGCTCAAACTAAACCATCTTTTGGGAAGGAGGACTAAATTTTGCCCAAAATATAGCCTTCACAAACATGTTTACAAATGTGCTCAAGTTTGGGCAAAGAGGACACCATTTCAAATTTTTGCAGGCATAGTAAACTAGCAAAATTCAGACGATCAAAGTGTGCATGCCAAAGCTTTGCATCTGAGATAGCCAGAGAATCTTGAACCGCACATGTTGAAGCATTCATAGATCTTGTATAGTCTATGAGTTTATACAAGCCAGGACATAAAATGCCATAAGAAATAATATCATCGCCATTTGAGAGATCATGGACTATGCATCTGTCATCAACAAATTTGACAACCAAGCCAATCTTGGCTAATGTTGAAACTGACAATAGATTTTTCTTGATCCCTAGTACATACAAAACATATAACAATGTAAAAGAAGTATAATGAGCAATACTTTCATAATGATCTTACCAACTTATATGATATGATAAAAGGAATTGTTCGCACATGTGACAACATCCTTGTAGGGGTAGACTCAAGTGAATTAAAGAAACTATGTTGCGAGGTTATATGTTTGGTTGCCCCATTATCAAAGTACCAAACATCTGAGTCTAATACGGACATACACTATTCATAAGAAGATGGTTCATAGCTGCAAATAGTAGTAAATCCCCATTCTTCATTCTGCATAAGATTAGTAGACTCTCTTTTGGGTGTAGAGGCCTCTACAACAACCATTCCAGCCTCTTTCTTCTTTGCCCCTTTTGTAGCTAGTTTTGGATAGCTCTTTATGACATGATCATTTCCTTTACATTATCTGGAGAAGTGTTTTTGCTTTTTTTTTTCCTTCTCCTCTTTGTCTTCCTTTTTTGACTATGCGAAACTAACAAATTTATGCTTACTAGTACATGAGATCATTTACCTTTACGCTTTTCACTAGCTAAGAAAGCTTGATCTGCAACACACATAATGGACTTGTTCTGCCTAGATTGATATTCTTGCAACAAAACAGAGACTAAATCCTCAAACCTTAAGGCATTTGGATTGGCTTTCATCATCAACCGAATAGTAGAAGCAGACTCTGATATGAATCTGGAAGACCGTTAAGAACAATCTGCACAAGTGAACTATCTAGTAAGACTTCATCAGTAGAAATCAACTACTCCTACAAATCTTTGATCTTTGTGAAAAATTTGTCCATAGAATCTCCTTCATTCATATTCTCACTCTCCAAATGTTTTCGGAGTTAAGCAACATGAGCCTCATTTTTTACTTGGTATAAAGTGGTAAGTGTATCCCAAGCATCCTTTGTTGTTTTGCAAGAGCCAATGTGAGGGATAATGGCATGTTTAATAGACAAATCTATCAATGCATGTGCCTAAGCATCTCTGCCATCCAAATGAATTTTCTCTATGCCATTTGCATCACCTTCTATAATTATATGTGTAGGTGTAGTATGTTGTTTTTCAACACCTTGCACAATATTCCATAGTCCTTTTGCTACCAATACATGACACATCATATATGCCCATCATGGATAATTAGTGTCATCCAATCTATCCTCAATAGCCAATGTACGCAATGCATCATTGTTTTCAATCATGGCCATTGATTAAAATACCTTGATGCAAAAAAATGAATGTATCTTGAGAAGCTGAACAGAACCATCCTTTTGAAATATACTAAACATGTAGTAGACTTTGAGGTGCTTGTATTGGTGAATCGAAACCTATATATATGTTTGGCACGAAAGGAAAAAATTTCCTACATAGGCACTGTGATAATGCATTCAGAGGCCAAAATGAGCTCACCAATTTTTGTGTGGTTTTGAGACTGTGATCGAACGGGTGTTGATGATGCCTTGGATGAAGCATCTACCTGATCGGATACCAATTGTTGGAGCTTGAGGTTTGTATAAGCATAAAAACAACACAAGGAAGAAGAAGAAGAAGAAGAAGAAGAAGAAGAAGAAGAAGAAGAAGAAGAAGAAGAAGAAGAAGAAGAAGAAGAAGAAGAAGAAGAAGAAGAAGAAGAAGAAGAAGAAGAAGAAGAAGAAGAAGAAGAAGAAGAAGAAGCTTGGAGCACAACACACAATACTGAATGTATTACCAAGTGAATGTACAAAGATAAGTGATTACTTAGGGTTATAGGAGTATAGGCAATCTAGGAGAAAAAACCTCCTAAAGAGGGAAAAATGTGCCCTCTCCCCCGCCCCCCCAGTCATAAGTGTGTTCACACACATCACTACCGAAACATATTAACAAATAATAGGAGCTGAAATCAAATTCTCCTTGATACCGAGTACATACAACACATTCTTGAAAGTAACAATACCTCCATTTGTAGCTATAAGATGAATTTCTTATATTCTTATAATAGGATAAAAATCATTGTTTGCACATAGAACATGTCCTCCCTTGGGTGCATCTTTCAAAGATGCAAAAAATCTTTTGCATGAAGTGATATTCTTTGAAGCAACACTATAAAAGAACCAATACAAATGAGCTTCATTCACAATCATGCATGTAGAATGTGATGAAGAATCATAATGACATGTAACAACACATGCCCAAATATCTTGAGCAACATTAGCTTCATCATTCTTTGCATTAGATGTATTCTCAATAGTAGACATGCTTGATTCTTTCTTCTTTTCATTACGCTTGGCAAGCTTTCTGCATTCATCAATGGTATGACTAGCCTTTCTACAATACTTGCACCTCTTCTCCTTTTGCATATCACCATCAAAAGAGGAGTGGGGCTTTGTTTTTTATGAACCCAAAGTTGAACCATTCTTGATTTTTCCTTTTTGTGTAATAGCAGTGCTTGTGCTCCCTCAAACAAACCACTTCTATTCACTCTTGATTGATATTCTTGCAAAAGAAGAGACACAACCTCATAAAAAGTCTACATATTTGGATTTCCTTTTGCAACCAGATGAAATGTAGTAGCAAAGCTTTGAAAGGATTTTGGAAATCCTTTGAGTAGTGTAGAATGCATCCAAAATGATCTCATCAATGTTTGCCAATTGCTCTTTCAAATCCCTCATGTGTGTAACATATACATCCACTGGCTCAAACTCAGCCATACATACATCTTCAAGTTGCTTTTCCAAGTAAGCAACACATGCCTCATTACACATGACATAAAAAGAGGCAAGTGTATCCCAAGCTTCTCTTGAAGTAGTACATATTCGGAGGTCTAGAACAATATGTTGCTTCATAGAAAGGGCAATCAATGCATGAGCTTGAGCATCCTTTCTATCTCATCTAAGTTGCTCTTGTGTAGGTGGAGAAGGCATATGGATTGTATTTGAGGAAGATCCCAAATATATGATAACAGTAGAAGAATTGTTGTGTGGCTTGTCGACATCTACCACTATGTTCGATAGTTGCTTTTCAACAAGAACATGCTTCATCATGTTAGAACACATTGGATAGTTGGTCTGATCAAGCTTATCTTGAGTTCGATGCATGCCAAACAAGTAATTGGTGCTTGCCGTTGTAGCAAACAACTCAAAAGCAGCAAGATATGAACTTCAACAAAGCTAAAATGCAACTCACAAAGTGTAGTGTGATGGCAAATCCAACTACACAAATGGCTTCAAAAGGTGGGTAAAATCCCAATGCACATGGTGGAAATGATCTTTGAGTGTCGAACTTTGTGTTTCTATGCTTAGAACCAATTTGCACAGTTAACAAGTGTGCACAAGGATGCCATGAAAAAAATCAGTAGGTTAAGAAGGGTTGAACTTGGTATGATACCACTACTGGGCTTGTGAGTGAGTGAGGAAGCACGAATAGAAGTATACACAAGAGGAAGAAGATGATTGAAGCATAGAGACATGTGATGTCTCGAAGAGCTCTCTATGATAGATGATCAATAGTATGAGAATGAATGAGGTGAGAGCGGTGAATCCCTAAGTACAAAGTACCACTGCATATGAGTATATCATGTATATGTGGTTACATCAGGAAAAAACTTCTACCTAGCACTAGAATAAAAAATGCCCATGTATAGGGAAATGGTTCACATCAAAGCTAGTGAAGGGACACATACATGTAACAATCTGGTGGCATAATCCATACAAGTTAGGATGTACTCTTTCTATGTAGTTGAACATTGACCTACAAGAACATTAATTCTTCTTCACCTATAAGATCATCAACTAGATTGATTTGTTCTAGTACCCACAAAATTTATGAATGATGGTACATGTTGTTGACATCGACTCCTATGGAATAAAATATTCCCTATTTATGAAATAATAATTGTCAACTAGACCAATCTTGAATGATTTGAGCCTAAGAGAGCCATAACCTTCCTAGAAAAAGGTTGTAAGCTACCACAAATTCAAGTATTTACAAAACAACAAAGGTAGTAGAAAATAGAGCACCTTGTATCATAGTCGTAATATTTTTTACAATTCCTAGTGGTTGGACTCTAGAATGGTTAACCATCCAAGTGGAGAACGAGGCTTTTTGCAACAGGATCCATGAGCAAATTTTTTACTAATATCATATGTTGAAATATTAATTATTGAACTTCCATAAATCAAAACTTGTTTGATAGGTATCTAATTATGATGAACTATAATCAATTCAACCTCATAATTGACTACATGTGCATCTGTTTGATTGACAATAACAAAAATTTACTTAAATCTCTAGTGTTGGATGAATTAAGATAATTTTTTTTTACTAATGCTTGGAACATGGCACTAAGGCTAGCAATCACCCAACTGCACCTATATTGAAGAATGCATAAAAGAATTCCAAATACATTGAAAAAACATCAACACAAGAATTATTATTATCTTGAGCAGGAGCATCTAGTTCATATCCCCAACAAGTTCCAAAGGAGTATGAAAGCTCCGAAATTTATTGTTGTTAGACATAGTCCAATACTAAAACTAGCACATTACTAGGCAAGAAAGATAGAACTTTGACCTCCATCCCAAACTTAGCTTGTTGATATAATTATATTCTCTATAGAGGGGAGAGGTTTTTGAGGTTTTACAATTTGTTTTCTAGATCTAGTTTGCATTAATTGCATCATTTGGATCTGATAAGAAAACTTTCAATGATGTTTTGAATTGTTTAAATTGTAGGACCTTTTGGATGATGTTTTGGATTGTTTCATTTTAAGGTATAAGAAAAAAGGTTATTGATGTCTTCCACTATTGAAAGGCACCATTTACACCATGATGGGACCTTGCATGGTTTATGAGCTTTGGTTTAGCCTAGATGACATCATGGGGAACTTACTTGAGCAGTTCTCTTGATTAAGGGTGCCAAAGGCTCCAAAAATCCAATTCCAATGTAATCTAAATGCACTCAAGACACCATTTTTGGTCTAGCTTAAGGTGGAGATTCACTTCTTTGAAGTTTCTATGGATTTCTTCCAAATTTCTACTATTTCTTCACCTCGAGTCTCATGGGTGGGGGTACTTATGCATTTTAGGAGTCTCAAATCCTCTCTACCCCAATAAAAAATTTGTCTTTCAATGAAGCACAAGTCCTTGCAATCAAGTTTGCGTATAGTTTGTTTGATCCATCCCATATATTTATATCCTCCGTGATGATCACACTTCCCTTTTTCATAACTACAAAAAGTTTCTACCAACATAAGTCAAATTTGATAAACTTTTTCAATTGACATCATTCTTGAGTTCATACAAAGTGTATAAAGCAAGCTCGTCACTATGAAGATGTAACCATTTATATCTAAAGTGCATAAGAGATTCCTCACTCAAGCATGTAATTTTTTGGTAGCATTTTGGACATTTTATGTAGGTTATTTAGTCCTATTTGCATACTGTAAACTTTGTTGATGTTATATTTCAAACACATCCCAAAATCATTTTATGTATTTAGAGGATATGAGGATTCTAATGACAAAAATAACATAAATTTCTCACACCTCAAGGGAATCTCTCAATGACATTTTTTGTTATGAAGAGATTTTTATTTTGAGCACAAATGGACTTCCTTTTCATCACTAAGTTGTGATCAAATAGTTTTGTTAGAAAAGAAATAAAATTTGCAATTTAAGCCTTGGAAATAGATACTTATTTATCTCTAATTTCTCCATTTTCATGTTTCTATACGATAGTTTCTACTAGCTATTCATATATGAAGTAGGGAAATTCTGACTATATCTTTTCTCATAAGTTTGTTTCCCTTCCAATTAGATTATGCCTCCTTCATTTGGATTGGGTTTTGAGCAATTAATATTAGAATTTTCTATAATTATTCTCCTTTATGTTTTTATTTCTTCTCTACATCTAATACCATATAGTTATAGGAGGTAACTCACCTTGACACAAAAAATCTTATCAAACCCAAATCTTTCCTCAAAAAATTCAATTATATTAGAAAGAAGACGACTAAAAAGAAAAAAAATACTAATTTGGAAGTAAACACACATACACTTAACATATACATGTAGCTTGGAATGTGTCACTTTAGTAACTAAGCTAACCATCATTAAGTAAAATACAATGACATTTTTATCATTTTTGTTCAATCGTATCTCAGTTTAAGCTTCAAGAATCCACCTTTGAAAGTTGAGCTACATACATTAATTGACCAAACTGCATGAGGCACATGCATGTTTGATGTAATGTGAGAGTTTCTAATGTAGGGGGATGTTCTCACCCCCTTCTTAAAATCTCACAATGTAAGTTTTTTCATTTTTTTGAAAGTACAATGAATTAAAGACACACACATCCAACCTCATAAAGTAGAGGCACCCAGTCCCAAGCCGCTTGGTTGGGTGGTTGGGCCTTTCGCCTCTTGAGGCGGGGGCAAAGGTTCAACCCCCACCGGCAACATGTAAGGGACATGTTAATTTGGAAACCTTGTATTGTGGTTGATGTGCCACCGTTTATCCTGCTACGTAGTCGATGTGACCGTAGTCTAACCCAGCTATGTAAACCCCTGTTCTTGTGGGATAAGGGGGGTCCCATGGGTACTATGCCCTTCCTTGTACAGTTGCAATTTCAAAGTTAAAGTCTGGAGGAGTAGGCCTCGGCTGAACCTCCATTTAAAAAAAAAGTAGAGGCACCCATACATTTAGATACACCCATACATTTAGATACATTTAGATACATGTCGAGTGAGTGAGACTGGAACTCAAGCACTCTGCGCTACGATGTTCAAAGCTTACCATTACACCACACCCATTTGGACCTCCCAATGTAAGAGGTTGGCCCTCCCAATGTAACTTACCTTAGAGGAGAGACTCGATTCAAATTAGATAGAGGTCATGGAAATACTATGTTTCCGATCCTTATCAAGTGTACTCGCTATATTTGCCATTCAATATATATATATATATATATATATATATATATATATATATATATATATATATATATATATATATATATATTATTTTTAATTTCTAGAGGGGACGAGATAATAGCCATTTTTGCCTCTTTACTGACGACGAGTTACTTACTGGAGGGGAAGCAACGTTGAACGTGAATCTGAACCTGCCTGTCGTTTGGACGAGTGCGTAGAGCGTTTCGCTCTCCTGCACGCATTAGAAGAAGATGCCTACTTTGAATATCAGCACCAACGTGCCCTTGGATGGCATCTCGACCTCTGACATTCTCAAGGATGCTAGCAAAGCTGTGGCTAAGACTATTGGCAAACCAGAACAGGTTTCCTTCTGTTTTCATTATCTCTTCAAGGTTGTCTTCTCTCTCTCTTGTCATGGCATAGATTTTCTCTCCCTCTCTTCGGAAAGCTCCAGGTTCCCGACGCTTGATGCGCTTGTGCACCAAGGGGAACAGAAAACGGGGGAAACTCGTGATTGTGTCGCTTAAATCTCTCTCTCTCTCTCTCTACCGCGACAATTCCTCATCCTTTCCTTGGTGATGCTTGCGTTCGCATGTATTTCGTCCATTAGGCCTGTGAGATATGGTTTTGTTTCCTCGAGTAATCTCAGAAAAGTCAGTGTTACTTTTCTCCTGAGGTACATGACTGCTAAGAAATAGTGAGAGATGTGTTCTTGACTTTTAAGTTTCATAGTTCTGACGCTCGTGCTAGAAATTAGGGGACGTACTGTTTGTTAGTGTCACGACTTTGATTCGATTCTAGGAGAAAACGAAGTTTTTGCAAGCGTAAAGTCACATTTCTCCTTATAACAGCTCTACTCAGCTTCAACCATGGAAATTCTTAATTTCATTGGGTACATATGGTCAACGTCTCTTAGTTTCTATCAATAGCAGTTTATTTTATTTTTAATGATAAGAAAATTTGAGAAAATATACTGTATGCGAGGAAATAGTGACACTCTGGTCCCGGTTCAAGGACAATATGGTAGGAGTGATTCTCTCAAATTATCCTGCTATTCTTTGGTTTCTTATTTGGGTTTGTATCGGATTACTATTCAGCAGTTTGTATAGCGAAATTTAATGCTTTCCAGCGTTATGTTTGGGGAAGACGAAAGCTATATATTGGGCTATCAAGCCGAAGATTTATATTAAGTGAAGAAAGGTCAAAGAAGAACATAGAGTTAAATAAGCTAATCAGATATCTGGAAGTTATTTCATAGAACATAGAGTTAAATAAGCTAATCAGATAACTGGAAGTTATTTCATAGAACATAGAGTTAAACAAGCTAATCAGATAACTGGAAGTCAATCTGCTCCCAATGGTAGCGCCACCCAAGGGCAGTATTGACTGATGCGTATGGCCCCATCATCTTGCGTACAGTTTTGGGTGAACATGCATACGTAGGAACAATGGGCTTAGCATGTTGCAGGTATATAGAGAAGCGCATGCTCAATCCAGTTCCACGGAAGTTAGAGCATTATAGATGCTATGTGTATGTAGCAGATTTATGCAAATTATCTCTCCTGCGTTGAGTTCTGGCTAAGGCCAGATGAGGAGACTGGTTTCAACCTGCTGCAGCGCATACTGTCCTTGCCACCGGTGACAGCATTCAATGAGAGCACCTGAAGGCCTGGTTTTCATCTCACCACATCGTCTAGATGAGGGATCTGCTGCCAGCGCTGAGTGCAGCCCATGGGATTTGAAACTCCACACACCCCTCCTGTAGCATTCCTCCTCAATCCCATAAATATGAACACTCGGACATGCAAAAGACATAAGCAAACACTAGTTTCATGAGCAAAAGAATAAATCAGATCAAGTGTTTAACAAAAAAAAACATACATTCATAGAGACATCTTATCTTATGAATCATGTCATATTTCAAATACATCAATAGCTTCTAGCTGAAGCCTCCTCCTTCTCGATACAATAGCTTTGGAAAATAGCTTCTTGAAGAAGCCTCGACCTCCCGACCACCCCCGAGCTAATCTCAATCACAATCACAATCTCAATCCCAATCTCAATCTCAATTACAATCTCAGAAGCCAAAAAGGATCGTGATCATATAATCACAATCCCCATCTCATTCTGAATCTCATTCTTGCTCTTAATGACAATCACAATCTTGTGGCTAGTCATCTTGGTGTTGTTGAATGGCGGACAAATAAAGAATCATATAAAGACATTTCTTCTCAATCTCGATCTCGGCATCTTCATGTTCATCTTCATAGCTTCATCTTTGATGTTCATTCCATCATTCCTGTCACAATCCTGTAAAACAACTCTTCTTCACAAGATTATGAGCAATAACATTTTAGAAAACAACACAATCTTCATGAGCATATATAATTTTTCTTACTCAAAATTGAAGCACATGCTCTTTTGACAAAACGTAGTTCTAAAGAGCTAACATACGCTCACTGTCATATTGTATGCCATAAATACAACTTACGTAAAATACTCAAAGTTCTTGAATACCAATGGAAGTATGTGAGGAAAGAGAATAGTAAAGTTCAAAGATAATTGGCCCTTCTCGTGGCAAAATCAATACCTGCAAAGTTAATTCTCACTTCAATGAATGTACTAAATATCCATGATATCCTCTTGTTCGAGTTCTTTTCTAGGAGGAAAATCTCAGTGCACTATCGTATGTATACATAGCTGGATGGCAACAAGAAATATATATTTACCCAAGCATAATTGCTTTGCTTTATCCAATCTTCACAATGACAGAAAGGACTCCCCCATTATATATGTCCAACATCTACTAATAGAGGCGCAGATATATGTTCAACATCTCCTAATACAAGCGCAGATATATGTTCGACTTGTATTTTGTTGTTGTCACAACTCAAGACAAAACCTATGTCTCATACGTACAACAAGACTTTGCGCAAGTGGCAAGTTTGATCATCTTTAAATAGCCTGTGTGCTCCAGGACACATGCAACCGTGGGAACATAGAAGTTCATCAAGAGCCTATGTACCTTCTTATCTCTGAACAAAAAGATTCTTTGAGCAAACGAATACCTAAGGCTGGTGCTGAGTGATCGTGGCCGAACTATGCATGAATCAACAATTTCCTCGCAATCCCTGTTATCGTCTATAAGATGCATTCTCTTCATCATCGTCTCTAAGTGTTTTATTCTACCCTGCTCCTTCATGTACTACCTTCATATCGAATCATATGCGCTCTTCGATGATTTTTGGCTTCAGTGTTCAATCTCCCCAATTGCCTCTCCAACTATTGGCCCACCTAATCACCTCTAAATCATCTGTTGCATACTGAACTCTTCATCTCTAATCCGTTGCCTAACGGAGCTCATGGAAGGCCACATAACTAACTGTACAAAACAATTGTGATTGATATTACCTCTTATGATTATCTAAAACACTCCGTTCGCAGGTCTGGGATCATAATGACTTACATAACAGCAAAGAAACTGATGCCTTTCCTCATAGAAATCTTTCCGCATGTGATCTCCCTATGCCCGCAAAGCTTGACTGCTGTTCAACTTCTTTCCCAGTTCAACTCTTGACTTCATGTGCTGTTCCTTCTCCATGCCCTTCCACAAATCCCTCCTTCCAAAAATATATCTACTCGATATGTGTTTGCCCGTAATACAAAACTTTGGTGAAAAAGCTATAGTAAACGGCCTGCGCATGAATACAACCTGCAACCATCCGTTTTTCTTGAGGAGTTTTTCTCCTTTTTTGTTATTTATGACATATTTTAATTTTTATGTCCCCGTTTACGTTCGCTATGCAAATGCTATTTGCGTTCATGCCTTCTAACCATTACTTTAGTTTTCTATGATTTGTTTTACTTTGATTCTTTAAAGTTGGTTTCACACTAGAAATTCTTACATTCACATGGATACAAGAGTAAACATTCACACATACTTTTATGCACATGAGTACTTAGAATCATCACAGGTAGAGCACTTTGCTCAATGCCCAAACACAATCATGAGCATTCACATAGGTTTGCACTTAACATTACTAGAGCACACATGTACACATTCTTAGCCCCAATGTAACATTTTGGTAAGAATGCTTTGGAACCGTTATTCCTATCACAAGTTTCTAATTTAGTATGTTTAAATCTCGAGGATAGAATTCCAGTGTCTTATGTTCTATGAATGACACATTGATGTTTACCTATTTAAGGTCCCTTACACCTCCCCACCCTCCCCCCCCCCCCAAAAAAAAAAAAAAAAAAGAGAGAGAAAAAAAGAAGACAAAAGCATCCACCACAAGGGAGGCAATCGCCTTAACTTGTCGAGCTAGCGCTGTGAGACATTTCCTGAAAGAATTATCAAAGTGTAATGGTTTAACTTTAATGCCCCCCTCAATCTGATATATGTCTGTTTTCATTTATTGATTACATATAGAGAGCTTGTTTTGTTTAATTATGCTTCGGCTCAAATTGAATTTGTTGAGTTTCTTACATCTAGTGGATTCTATTTGTTTTCTTTTTTTTTTCTTTGAGCGTACAACAAATTAAGAAACACACACACCCAACCTCGTAAGGTAGAGGCACCCGTCTTGGGAACTCGTGGATATGTCCAACCAGGATTTGAACGGGCTTGGTCGGGTCGTATTTGTTTTCACCTTGAAGCATATTGTTATTTTTGTCTCTTTGAGGACAACTAGTTTACAGCAATACTTAGAGCAATATAATGTTGCAAATGTTTTATATTTCTTTTTGTGTTAATTTAATGATTTTTTTTCGTAGGTTTGTTCTTGTTTACTATTTATCCATTGATTTGATTTCGTTTTCCATAGTTTTTTTTGGCTCAATTTTGTGTTTGTTCTTGTTTGTTTGTTTGTGTGAAAAAAGATGTATTCTCTTTTTTTTTGGATGTGTTCTTGTTGTGTTTGCATATGTTTGTGTACACGTGTGTGTGTGTGTTTCCTAACTTCTTCGCATAAGGTCAGAAATGGAACTGAGAAGATATTAACAAGTATTTGAGAAGATTTATTTACACCATTCAGCAATGTACCCAGTTTTTCATATTTAGAGTTATGATCATTTGATTTTGGTAGTTTTTGACTAAATTGTTGTGCTTACTGTTGCTGCATTTACATGCTAATAAACATTCTTAACTCTATTATTGTGTTAGTATTTTGTGTTGGCTACAACAAACATCCTAATGTATGTTCTGTTTAGCCCAGGAATTTCTGACTTTTAGAATGTGATGCAGTATGTTATGATATTGCTATGGGATGATGTGCGTATGTTGTTTAGTCTTGTGTTGGCTACGCTAAGCATTCTAAAGATGTTCTGTTCAGTTAGAAATTTCTGACTTTTAGAATGTGTTGCAGTATGTTATGATACTGCTACGGGGTGGTGTGCCTATGTCCTTCGGTGGTAGTGAAGAGCCTGCTGCATATGGTGAGCTCACTTCCATCGGTGGCTTGGGGCCATCAGTTAACAAGTTTATCAGTGCAGCCATTGCGGATATCCTAGAGTCCAAACTTTCAGTGCCCAAGTCTCGGTTCTATTTGAAGTTTTCTGATGTGAAGGTGAGTGCGATTGCGATCGAGTGGTTTATTTCTACAAAAGGTTCTTGGCACCAAAAAAAGCCTTTGATTCCTGTGCATTAGTAAGGCTCACTGCAGTCTTGATTTAATTTTCAATTATTTTGAAGTGATTGCTTATTCACTTTTTCCTTTGACAGGGTTCAGATTTTGGATGGAATGGTTCAACATTCTAAGCATGTTAGTGTGGCGGCCAATCGAAAATTTGCAGTCTATCTGATTTTTGTGATAGGATCTTCTGAAATCAGCTTGTGATAATGAATCACTCATGTCTTATGAACATAATTTAAAGCTTGGATTTTACCTTTTCTCTTTTCTTGCCTGCAAACAACCAATTCAATGTTTACTATGGCTATATTGAAGGTCATTGCTTAAGGTGATATTTAATGGTAGGGGGAGATCATTAACTTGATGAGGATGCTTAAGGGATGATTTCAGAAGATTAGAAGGCATGGAAAAGAACATGGGTGTATTACAATGCTACTGCTTTGAATTCTGTGCCTCCATAGTACTTGTCTATGGCCTTTGAGCATATTAACTCAAAAATCTGCTTCATTCTGAATTTTATCTATTTCTAGTTCTTTTCCTTCAGTCTGAAGCAGATTTTAGACATGGTAATAGAGTGATGCAGAATATAAGTAGCCTAATCAGGCTAAAGTTGGCGAAATAGACTCGCAGGTAGTGATGTAGAGGGAGGTCTACTGCAGAGTCCTTGCATTGGTGCTAATGATGGACAAGCTCATTTTTCCAAACGATCAAACTTACATACTTCACACATGCTCATTTTTCCAAATGATCAATTTCTTGATGTGTGCCAAATGCATACGTACTTGACACATGCTTACTGCCAATTGCATACTACTTCACACATGCTCATTTTTCCAAACGATCAATTCCTGGCACAACTTAGTATTTTCATCCTGCAGTTCCTGGTGTCTCAACTGCAACTCCTTGTTCTTCATGTTCAATATGCATATTTCTCTTGAACAGAATTTTTCTTGACAATTTCCATGGCTTTGACAGCCATTGGTTCAAATTGTTTTGGTGCCAGCATAGTGAATTTTACATTTTTAACAAAACCAATTGAATTCAGGTATTATCCCTCTTGTTCCTTTATGAAAGATCAGCATCAAAGGGTACAATCTTCTGATTATCTTATGCTCTCTGTTGTGATGAATGACCATTCTTGGGTATTTCTTTGTACTTTTAACTTGCTTTTGCAAAGGTGTAATTTATTCCTTAATGGTTGCTAAGAGCACTTCTACATGGAATAGATGCATCTTTTAGAATGATCTTTTGTTGATCCAAAACTCTTTCTTGTTCTTCCTTAGAATTGAGAAGCTAATCGCTTTGATCCTGTTGCTCTGTACTCAAGTTGTTGCATCTATTGATAAGCAACTGTACTTTCTCACATCTCTGCAATGATGTCGAAGGAAGAAAACTTATGCAATCAAAAGCTTTTTTGAGATTGCCTTCGTCGTCCATTGAGACATAGTTCTTGTTTGATGTCTTTGTTTGCTTCTTTGTTTTTTTTAATAGACACTTCAAGGCCTAACATTGTGAATATGATGCGTACTGTTTTGCTTTGTTTCTGGTGTCTAAAGATACATGCGTAGAAGATTTCAACTTCTGTATTTGTTGCATTTTATTCACGGGGTTTTTTGCTTACCTACCAACTTGGGTGATGCGCCTTGATTGAGGTATAAGCTGAATCTAAGTCGAGCACCAACCTTCTTCTCAATATTTCTCCTAAAAATTTGCTACTTGCAAAGTTGCCCTGGCCTGTGAACTGCCCTGTGTGAGATGCCCGGGATCTGTGAAAGTTTGCATGTATTGAAGCTTATTTGACATGCAAACTTCTCAAGATACCATGTATTATTGTGCCCTATTTGGTAATGGGAGCATTGTGTTGTAGGCTGTCCAGCAATAACTGCAAAGAATTCTTTGCTCAAAAGCTCAGGAGTGATCTTTGCATGAAGTTCTTCTACCCTTCCACCCATGTTGGAGATCTAACACCATTCCTCTCATGGACGACTTCAAAAGGAAACAAGTCTATTTCCTCGCACCCGGAGATCATTTGCTAGTTATCAATGACCTTCGAGAAATATGTTGAATTTCATACCATTATTTCACACTGCATTTGTTTGTAGGTGAGTTGTAGACGTTTATATAATCTCCTTCCTCCCTCACTTCAGGTAACCAGAGTACTGCGCTATGTCTCTATCAGCATTGCAAATGCTGCATGAGCCTTTATTTGTTCTTCTGTTTCTCTCAACTCTCTATTCTCGTTATTTATTAGGAACTATAAGAGTTGATGCTCGTGGGACGGTGTTTGTGACCATGTTAGTTATACAGCCCCTACTGTGTTCTGATGATGTCATATATTTGGTTGCTATTAGCATAATGGAGCTGATGAGTAGACAATCTTAAGGTCAAATATAATGAGCCTATAGTTTCATTTATCATTTTAGGGTTGAATGTCATGTGTATGTGGATGTATTTATTGTGCATATTGAAGGAATATGTGGCAACCTTTGTGCTTGTGAATCAATGTCAACCCGGAGCTACTCAAGTTGTTTCTCCTCCATTTCCGTGCTTAAAACATGAATGTGCAGCTAATCAGAGGATTGAGTTACAAATATTTTGCTTGCGGACTAATGTCGACCTGGAGCTATGCTTCGCTTCTTCCACTTTTGTGCTTGAAGTATCAAAGTGTAATCAAGTTTTCCAGAATGCAATCCTTGTAATTACTAACATGCTGCTTCCTGAGTCCAGTATGTCCTCCATACTTGGAGTGAAGAGACAAGTTACATGTAGTTTAGCCGTATAACTATCTGACCCTGCTTTTGTATGTGGATCTTGCTGTTTATTTCAAACTGTTCATTGCTAACATATAGCATGAGGAGGTGATTGTTGTCACCCCCTTACATTGTTAGTCTCCCCAGGGGCCGTTGCTCGTTAATTATCCTGAAAGTCCCATGATATAAGCCTTCGTGTGCTGGAAATACAATGTTATACCTCACACTGCCTACTCTCCCTTGCTGGGGTGTGTGCGCTTACCCTCCATTCTGGAAGTTCCTTGACCCAAAGTCCTCCAGTACGAGAAATGGACTGATATACTTCAAACACATTTTCTTTGGATGTGACCCCAAACAGGCGTCGCCTAATCTTCCTTTGAACAAGTTCGATGGGACATGCAGTAGTCAATAGCTACTTGAATGAACATGATTTCAGACTGTTAAGCAGGAGGTTTGAGAGATCTTATTTAATCTTGGACCAACTTTGAAGAGGGTTATATGTGGAGGGGGAGAGGGAGGGGGAGGGGGAGGGGGAGGGAGAGGGAGAGGACGGGGGAGAGGGGGAGGGGGAGGGGGGAGAGGAGGGGGATGTCATGCCCCTTTGCTTGCCTCCTTGGTTTTCTATCCAGCCCCTATTGGTGCTCGCCCTGCTTCGCCAAATTGTGCGCAACTATAAGCGGAGTGGTACTCATGCATGCCTCTGGATTGCAGACCGGTTAGGAATGCCCCCAACATCCGGGATTCGAAGCCACCATGGGCGTGAGTGCTGAGCCTTTCCTTCCTCACATTTCTTTGGAACGTCAGTTGTCCCTTGCATCATGGGTAGATGCCCGACAACGGGAACGCCCGCCATCCATCCTTGATGGGTCTTGCACATTGATGGCCGGGCGGATTGGCTCGTTGGCAAAAAGAGCATTTTTTTTTTTTACATGAGATACATTTGTCGTTGGTCCTCGGCTCGTTTTGGCACAAAATGGAGATTTTTTCTTTATGTACGCCGCATGGTCCTCCATCAGCACTTGCTTGGGTCGTCGGCAAACGCTAGCGGATCAGAGCTTCAAGCCCGAGTGGCATGGGTCTGGGAGTCAGTGTGGCAAGCCACCCAATCTTTTATGATCCTTTGTAAGGCACGATGATACGCCCATTCATGTGTTTATGGGTTCGACCCGCTTGTTGGTCCACTCCCGTTCTCTTATTCCCTCACGGACTGGCCTCGTGACGATCATTATGCGGCTTCCCACCGTGAGGAGGGAGGTACAGTCCTCCATATGCCAGAAAGGCCCCTAGGTGGACTTCACGAGGATGCAAAGTCTGTCGGAGAGGGGGTGGATGTCATGACCCTTTGCTTACCTCCTTGGTTTTCTATCTAGCCCCTTTGCTTACCTCCTTGGTTTTCTATCGAGCCCCTCTTGCTGCGTGGGTGGTTTGCCTTGTTGCGCCGAATTGTGCGCAACTATAAGGGAGTGGTAACCGTGCATGCCTCTTGACTGCAGACTGGCAGGGAACGGCCCCAACGTCCGGGCTATGAAGCACCATGGGCGTGAGTGCTCAGCCTACGCTTCCTCATGTTTCTTGGGAACGTCGGTTGTCCCTTGCATCGTGGGTAGATGCCTGAGGACGAGAACGTCCTCGTCCATCCTTGATGGGTCTTGCACCTTGATGGCCAGGCGGGTCGGCATTGGGCGAGCTTGTCCCTCGTCTTGCTCGCTCACTCAAAGGGGCTTTGGACTTGCGTGGCAAAGGAGAGCCACTATGCCTCTTGGCAAACGACAACCATGGACTTGACAGCTACCTCTCGCCGGGCTAGGCTGCTAGTCTTCCCTCTCATCTTTCGGGTTAAGTCTCGCTTTTGCTGTAAGTGGCCTCCAAGCCACCCAACATCTCATCCTCGTTGGGATTCCAGGTTACTTAAGGGGATTGCCCCTTTAACTCGTGGTCGTCCTTCTCCTTGTAGGCCAAGATGAAAACCCCTCTTGGAGTTGGACCGTCACAAGTGAGGGGGAGAGAGAGAGAGAGAGAGAGAGAGAGAGAGAGAGAGAGAGAGAGAGAGAGAGAGAGAGAGAGAGAGAGAGAGAGAGAGAGAGAGAGAGAGAGAGAGAGAGAGAGAGAGAGAGAGAGAGAGAGAGAGAGAGAGAGGGAGGGAGGGAGGGAGAGAGAGAGAGAGGGTGGAGGGAGGGGGAGAGAGAGGGAGGGAGAGGACGGGGGAGAGGGGGAGGGGAAGATGGGGAGGGGGGGGGGGGGGGGGGGGAGGGGGATGTCATGCCTCTTTGTCTGCCTCCTTTGTTTTCTATCTAGCCCCTTTTGGTGCTTGCCCTGCTTCGTCGAATTGTGTGCAACTATAAGCAGAATGGTACTTGTGCATGCCTTTGGATTGCGGTCTGGCTAGGAATGCCCCTAATGTCACGGACACAAAGCCACCATGGGCATGAGCCTTTCCTTCCTCACGTTTCTTTGGAACGTCACTTGTCCCTTGCATCATGGGTAGATGCTCGACAACAAGAACGCCCCCTATCCATCCTTGACGAGTCTTGCACCTTGATGGCTAGGCAGGTTGGCTCGTTGGCAAAAAGAGTAGATACATTTGTCGTTGGTCCTCACTTGGACCTTGGCTCATTTTGGCGCAAAATGGAGAAAATTTTTTTAGGTACACCGCAAGGTCTGCCATCGGCCCTTGCTTGGGTCGTCGGCAAACAGTAGCGGATTAGAGCTTCAAGCCCGAGTGGCACGGATATGGGGTCAGTGTGGCAGGCACGATGATACGCCCATTCATGTGTTTATGGGTTTGACCCGCTTGTCCGTCCACTCCCGTTCTCTTATTCTCTCACGAACTGGCCTCGTGATGATCATTTTGCGGCTTCCCGCTGTGAGGAGGGAGGTACAGTCCTCCATATGTCGGAAAGGCCCCTAGGTGGACTTCACGAGGATGCGAAGTTAGTCGGAGAGGGTGGATGTCATGCCCCTTTGCTTACCTCCCTGGTTTTCTATCCAGCCCCTTTGCTTACCTCCTTGGTTTTCTATCCAGCCCCTCTTGCTGCGTGGGTGGTTTGCCTTGTTGCGCAAATTGTGCGCAACTATAAGGGGAGTGGTAACCATGCAAGTCTCTGGACTGCAGACTGGCTGGGAACGGCCCCAATGTCTGAGCTACGAAGCACCATGGGTGTGAGTGCTTAACCTTCACTTCCTCGCGTTTCTTGGGAACGCCGGTTGTCCCTTGCATCGTGGGTAGATGCCTGACAACGAGAACGCCCTTGTCCATGCTTGACGGGTCTTGCACCTTGATGGCCAGGCAGGTCGGCATTGGGCTTGCTTGTCCCTTGTCTTGCTCGCTCACTCAAAGGGGCTTTGGACTTGTGTGGCAAAGGAGAGCCACTATGCCTCTTGGCAAATGACAACCATGGACTTGACGGCTACGTCTCGTCGGGCTAGCCTGCCTTCGGTAGTCGTCCCTCATCTTTCGGGTTAAGTCCTGCTTTCACTTCAACCGGCCTCCAAGCCACCCAACATCTCATCCCGCTTGGGCTTCTAGGTTACTTAAGGGGATTGCCCCTTTAATGCTTGGCCGTCCTTCTCCTTGTAGGCCAAGGTGAAAATCCCTCTTGGAGTTGGACCGTCACAAGTGTGTGTGTGTGTGTGTGAGAGAGAGAGAGAGAGAGAGAGAGAGAGAGAGAGAGAGAGAGAGAGAGAGAGAGAGAGAGAGAGAGAGAGAGAGAGAGAGAGAGAGAGAGAGAGAGAGAGAGAGAGAGAGAGAGAGAGAGAGAGAGAGAGAGAGAGAGAGAGAGAGAGAGAGAGAGAGAGAGAGAGAGAGAGAGAGAGAGAGAGAGAGAGAGAGAGAGAGAGAGAGAGAGAGAGAGAGAGAGAGAGAGAGAGAGAGAGAGAGAGAGAGAGAGAGAGAGGTGTTGCTTGAACCTTAGTTTGTGAGACTTAAGGCATTTGATGCCCATGCTTGAGCTGTGGGTGGTAGAGAGAATGCTCAGAACCAGCTAATCTTGTTGGACATATGTGATACACGAAGGGAAGTTTGGCATGGGAGTGAGAGATGGGTATGCAATCAACATGATTACAAAGGGAGTGGAGGGAAGGATAGAATCAAGACACACTTAGCTTGGTTGGATTGAATGGCCATTATTGATTAATATCCATTTATGTTGTCATACAAGGGAAAGGAGAATGAGAGTCACCTAATTCGGAAGAGATCTATTGGAAGACTAGATCTCAATGATCAAACTTAAATTAAAAAAAAAAGAGAAGAAAGAGAATGAGAGTCAACGTAAAATATTGCAAAATTATCTATATGTGTTCCTCCTTTTAATGTGCACACATGAGCATAAAAGAATGCAGTGAGATAGGCAAACAAGCATGGAGATGAGTTTGAGGGTTTCAAATGCATTGAGGTTAGAGAAACCAAGGAGATGGTGTAGAAGCAAGTGGATGGAATGAAAGTGATACTCAAAGAGCATGGATGAATTTTAACATATGATAGTTAAATGGACATTCAAAAGTCCAATGTGTATAACATATTTTTGTCCCTAGCAAGGGTTTATCTTTCTTCATGTCATACGTAAATGCATGCATATATGCATCAACACATTCAAACAAACATACATGCATCCACACATCCATCCATGCATACATATATATCCATACATGCATATGTATATATATACATACATACATACATAACATACATGACATACATACATACATACATACATACATACATACATACATACATACATACATACATACATACATACATACATACATGGCAAAGGCACTTTGGGAAATTGATGTGGAGAATAGGATTGTATATCATGGACAACGGAAGTAGAGGTCTTGCCATGAGATGCATTCTAGAGTTCCATCTATAGTATGGACTTCTTATGTTGCATATAACATCGATTTACTTAAGTGAAGGATGTGGGATTTTTTTTTTTGGATATTTCCCATTGTGGGGGATCCATCTTTTGAGCTTTTTTTTGAAGAACAAAGAGCAGCTTATGCCTAAATGTGCTTTATTCTTACAATTCTTGAATCTTCTTCTCAAGGAATCAAGGTATTTCTTGATAGAAGGTTCCTTAGAGAAGTGCAAAAGTTTTTGCATGTCTTTCCTTCTAGATTTTCCATATCGTATCCTTGCTTATCATGTTTTAGATGGCCAATGAGAAGCCTACAAGCTCCGTTAGAAGCACCTCTTGCCAAGAAATCAAATGATTGAGACGAAGCTTGATGCATTTCTTGCACAAAGGAGGGGAAAGTAGTAACTTGGTGAGCTTTCATGTTGGTCCACAAGCCCATGTGGAGGATTCATCGGAGGTTCACTTTCTTTCTTTCAATCAATGGATGTGGAAAACTCTAAAATTTAAATTCCCATATGATACACAATTGGTATAATTGAGGTAAGAGTGCACTTTTTTGTTGTGTATACCAATGTTTTCTATTATGTTTTTGTTGCTCCACCTAAGCCCTTTTAGTTGGGGATTGCTAACAAATTGAAGTAAACATGGGTTCTCTCTTCCTTAGACTCCAAGAAGATGTAATTGACCAAAATGATCACAATCTTATGAATAACAAAGTGGTGCAACTAGTACCTAGGAAGTACATAAAGGACCTTTCCAAATGACATCAGGGTCACCAGAGAATGATCCAGAATCTCATTTGTCTAGCAGCTCGCCCTCATCTTACCAGTAGCCATCCCATCAAATTTATTCTAAAAAAAAATGAGGTAAATGAGTATGCCCAACAATCAATTCGATGAAGGTGCTCTTAAGGCACAAAAAGGAGATGCGATTATGATAACCTACTACAATGGCCTAATAGAACCTGTTAAGAGTATCAAGTATCCCTTTAAATTAGACTTCGAAGTGCGAAAATGGTCATTGACCAACCTCAAGGGATTTTCCTACTAGCATTCATATGGTTAAATTTTATTATCTTGCCCATGTAGTTCATCAAATTCAAGTGGTTTAATTTAATGTTGTGCTTTGTGTAACAATTGTTCCTCCAAAACTTCATTAAGAATTTCATCTGGTTGCATTGAGGTAGTCATTGATTTGTTGACATCCTCAATGTTGATGGACCAGAGGTCTTTATTAGCTTCCAAAAAATCCACTCTTCATCCTCTTTGTAGTGTAATATATTCGGAGGTTCCACAATGGTTGTTAATTAGTCCTTGCAACAAGTATGCATGTCATCCAAAGTTATTGCATACTTCTTGTGGCCTTTTGAGCCGGTTGAGATCCCAATCATGTTGTACTTTGGCATATTTCAGCTAGGTGCATCTTAGGAGTAGATTATAATCATCAATCTTCCCTAAAATTTTGATGTCCACGGAAGTGATATGGAATGTTACCTCCTAAATGGGAATATATATATCGTTAATAGGTCAACCATTCTAATATAGAAAGGAGCTTGTTGGATGATAGTCCAACTCATCCGTTGACAAATTGGCAAGGTAGCAATATTGGTGCCAGATCCATTGTCTATCAAGGCTCAATAAATTTGCTTGGATTTATATCAAGTAGTAATTCAGGGTACTCCATAGTCCACAAGATTACCCTCAATGAAATTCACTTGATCTATAGGTATACTTGATTTAGTATATGATGTCTCCATAACTGGGGTTGGGGCTTTCAAATTAACTTTGGCCAAGAGAATTTGTCGAAATGCGGGAACGAAGGCCAAAAACTCACCTAGTTATAGTTGAATAATCAACTTACACGACAATTTCCACGATTCTAGATTTGTAGTGGGTACATTGTTTACTTTCAATACTTTTTGCATTGGTGATTCCTTTTGCTATATTTGGATTGGCTATTCTTCTAGGGTTTCCTATACTAATTGACTAGTTTGCTAATTTTAAACTGGTTGAGACTACGATTGTAGCTCATTTGTTTTGTAACTTCCAGATTGGAATGTGCCATTGGAGTTGAGGTAAGAAAATGAGGAGCTTCGGCAGCCCAACATGTTGTTTGTTGGTACAGCTGATGTTGTTCATGAACATTGAGTTGCAGAATCGGATTGTGTGCTTGAATCTGTTTTCTAGATATGGTCATTACTGCATCTATCGGCTCTGCATATGAAAGTTACTATATTGGTCATTGATGCTAGTAATTGTTCTTTTTGTTCTCGTTGATCCTATTCTTGAGCTTCTAGATAGTTGGACTTCACATGTACAAACTCAAGAAAAAATAACAATTGTAGCCCTTTTGGATCTCATTGTTTATGATCCCCCTCTCTATTTTGATTACAGCTAATGGTGGTATATTCGTTTTACCACTGGATCCTACATGTTTTTTTGTATGTGTGGGTCGAATTGTAGTCACATATGGAGATTGATACTAGCACCAGATTGCTGAATATCAGCCTGAACTTGATTTACTATCATAGTCTTGTTGCGAGCATTATACATACAATCACATTCCGATAACAAGATGTCTTGGGTTGGCCATAACAGTAGGTGATTGCCAATTGTGCCTCTTGTCGGTAGGTATGAAGAGTATGGTCTCTGTGATACGTTCACTTGAGTATGGTTGGTTCCTTCCATCGGATTCTAGTTTAATGTCACCCACAATTGGTTTGCACTCTTTCCCTTGTATTTTTGACTCTCCCTTTGATGCCTCCACCTAGAAGAGGTCAAGAAAACATGGCATTGACTCAAAATCCTAGGGTTTTTTATTTCCAACCCTCTCCGATTCCCCTTTCAGGAGCTTCTCGCTTGTCCCTTCCACTTGCAACTTTGTAGCCTCGAACACCTCTTGTACTTCCAAGGTATGAAACTACTTTCTTCTCCACCTATGAAAGTGACCTCTTTGGGATGCATATAGTGCCCCGAATTCAACTTCTAGAACCTTTGTTTGTTTCAGATTTAGAGGGCTCTATTGTGCTTGGTTTCTCTTGTGCCTCTTTATATCGATAAAACCATGTGACCAAACGTGTTGGCATTTTGCCTCTCCATCACCCTAATCGGCTCAAGGGGTTGTCTATAGTCTTTTTTTACCATTGGCATTCCATGCAATGGTGGTCATCAATGTTTGTTGGATTTAGAGCATGTCTTGCAAACATATGATTTTGTAATCTTTCCATTGGGATAGACTTATAGAATTTAATACTTACATGTTCATAAACAAAAGATTACAAAAATAGATCATGTTGGTGGTAGCCTAACAATGCTTAGGCTTATATTATCGAGGATGTGTACATGGAATATGGCCTTTTTTCCACATCTATATCAGAATAGGTTGTTGAGCCTAAGTTCCAACATGGTTCCTACACTTTTTCCAAAATTCTTGTGGCTAGGAATCTATGATTTATGTAACCATGTACTTGTGTTCATCATCTTGGACCTCACATTGTCCCAATGTGTGGTCCTTTCTCCTATTGGCCTCTCCCATTTTCTCCATGAATGGCTGATTTTTTGTTTGAATAGATTCCTAGAATTCTACTCCAAGTGTGTTGGTAGCAAGGATGGGGGATGATATTTTTTCTAGTAACTTCTATCCTTCTTGTGCACATTTCTAGTACCTTTTCCAAGTCCCCTCTTGGATAACATTTTTCATCTTGGACCAAAATGGTTCCTATTGCTATTCTTGAATGATATGCCCTTAAGATCATGTCTAAGACTTTAGGCTTAGGATTTGTTAGAATTTATCTTACTTGGAGATGTTCATGTTCCTCTAAGTATGCACCTATTTCTTGGGTTCTTGTACATTTCTTGACTGATATGCCCTTAAGATCATGTCTAAGTCTTTAGGCTTAGGATTTGTTAGAATTTATCTTACTTGGAGATGTTCATGTTCCTCTAACTATGCACCTATTTCTATGCACCCATTTCTTGGGTTTTTGTACTTTTTTGGGGCTCCCATGGGAGATTCTCCTTCAAGACTTTAGTAAACTTTTATCTCAAGATTTTTTCTAGTTCCTCTACTCGTTTGGACCATTTTTATTTCAATCATTCCCTTTAAGTCTTCCATTTGTGCGCTTTCTTTTTCCTTGAATCAAATTGGTCAACAAACTCTTCCATTATAGCATACAATTGTTCCCTTTGTGTCGAGCCCTTAGATATTCTAGAACCCCCTTCATTCTAAATAATGTCTTACTCCTACCATCTTGCTTGTGCTCTTGTGATCTCTTTATTTGGCATTACACTATCCGTTTCCCTTCTCGATGTGTCTATTACCCCTCCATTCAATGGAGTGGATTTTTTAGCATTATTAGGATTCTTATGATTTTTGGAGCCATGTTTTATGGATGAGGGGGTTGTTGCATGAGCACCAATTGGGGGTGGCTAGGAATTTCATTGCTCATAGGACCTATGTGCTAGATATGGTGCCTAATATTGGGGATACTTTGGGGCTTCCCTATATTGTCCCTAGGGTGGGTACAAATATGGCCTATGTTGATATTGATGTTTTTCCTTGCATGTTTCCTAATATTGTCATTGACACTAAGGAAAACATCTTGAATCCTAGATCTCATGTCACTCTTCATATATCATGAGTGGTCAAGAATCTAGAAATCCTAACATCATTATTTTGTTTAAAACTTGTCAAAACCCTAAGAACGACTATCAACATGTCTTGTTTCCACATTTAGAGATCCTATTTCAGCATGTTGACATCATCACTAACACCATCACCCATAATTGCCCTTGATAATAGACTTTGGAAACTACCCTACAACACTATATAAGGCATGCTTGGCCATATAAACTCCTTGGTGTACAAGTTAATTTTCCATAGCCAATCATCAAGGCCCAAACAAAATGTGTGAATGAAGTTCTAGAATAGTACCATCATTGCATCATCAACTATTACCCGAATGATTGGTTTTAGCCTTTACCTTTGTAGAGTCGAAACGTAATAACATCATCCATACGTTTACCAAGCATACTCCCTTATTCTCAAACTATGGATAACACCCAAGGATGGGTGCATAACTTTCTAGCCATGCAAAGGACCCAATCGCCATACTCAATAATACCTCATGAATGTTCATCAATAACTCAAGCAAGATAGTTTTTGGGCTCAAGAAAGATATAAGCATTATTCATACGAACACTGTTTTTAGAACCTATCTTAACATATTAGGGATAAATTTTTGCTTCGCAAAAAATAATTTGCAAAATTCAAGGCCTTGTGCAAAGTTGGAACATCAACAATTTGGTCCCTTTACCATCCTAGAAGAGATTAATCCAATCACCTTCAATCTTTAGTTTTCATGTACCATGAGAATACATCCATTCTTTTATGTATCAATGTTGGATCCATATCATACTTCACTATTGAGGGGAGAGAGACCAAATCCGTCACCACCTATTGAGATCAAAGATCATGAAGAATTCAAAGTTGAGTAGTCCTAGATTCAAGAATATCTCGAGGAAGATTGGAATACCTTGTTCATTGGAAATGGTATGACATCAAAAATTGTACTTGGGATCTTCTAGAAAATATTCAAAGAACATCAATCAAGCTTCATGAATTTGACAAGAAGAACCCAATGAAGTCCAAGCTAGAGAATATGACCTCTCCTCGTAAAGCTCATCACATGAGGTGAAGGTGATGTCTAGACACTAAGGCAACCATGTTGAATCCTAGGTTAATGTGACTCTCAATATCTCATGATTAGTGAAGAATCTAGAAAATATAACATGAAGATACTGTATGGAGCATGCCAAAACCCTAACAATGACTTTCTACATGCCTTCTTTTGATATCCAAAGGCCCTATTTTGGCTTTTTGATATTATTATTAAGATCATCAATCATAAGACCTTTATGGAAAACTTTGGAAATCTCCCTACAATGCATATATGTGGAGGATTTAGCCATAAAGATCTTCAATCGTGTCAATTTCAGTCTAGGGATCTCAAGGAGTGGTGGTCTCCAAGCAAGTACTTGTTCTTGCCTACTCCCTTGTTCTAGTCTTATCTCCTCTAGTTCTTAGACTAATATCATAGTACAAGACATAGTTCTTCATAAATCTTTCTACCTAGGATAGTCTAAAGTCTTTTATCCACATTCATAGGTTTGTATATGCTTTAATTTGTAATCGATGTCCTTGATCTATGATGAGTTAAATTGGTCGTGGAGCTCTCACAAGTACTATCCACTTGAAAGTGAAATATAACATAAGAAAAAGTTAAGACTATACTAATCACAATCAATCCAAATGCCTCATACTGAGTGAATAATTCATCTACACATTCTACACTCAATATGTTCTCGAATTCTACTAGATGGTCATATGGGTCACTTGAGACATTATAATTGTTATTCATACATTTTTCTACCTAGGATGGTTAGAGACTTTTATCCCCATCCATAGATTTTTGGGCTAGATAAGCTTTAGGTTGTATTGGATGTCCTTGGCCTATGCTAGTCCGATTGGTGGTAGAGCTGTCACAAGTATTATCCAATTAATAGCAAATAATGCACAAGACATGGGATTGGTGGAGGAATTGGTATCTATGGAGCTATCAATGGCTATGGTGATGAAGCAAACCATTTTGAGTGGCCCCCATCTCTATTTCCTTGCTATTCACTAGGTCTTACTCCATTGTTGCCTGCTTTAGAGGTCAATTTCTTCAAATGGAATAGAGGTCGGCCTAGGTACATGTATTTTGCCTTCCTTGAATCCTTTAATTCTTTATAAAGCCTCTTTAATTTATCTAGATATGTGGCTCTATTGTCTTGCACTAGACCCTTCAACTCATAATAGTGACAAGTGCAAGTCCTACCCCATTCACTAGAAATAATATCCAAAATACTTGGTCAGACCCCTCGATCATGTAGAATTCCACTAGGTTCGCAACCTACAAGATTTGTGTTGAGATGTCAAGCTCAACATGTGATGATTGAGGATGACATGTACCACTTTTTCATCTCTTAGACGTGTAGTGGTTACATTGATATATGTCAAGGACACTTTTAGTGAGCTGCACACGCTTTATCTATGGAGAGTGATAACACTTTTTTTTGTTTCCAACTCACTCATTTGCGGACATTACAGTTTTCTTTATGTAGTGTTCTTTATATATTGTACTACTTGTAATGTTGTATTAGGTCATTCTTGTATATTCTCTTTATGTAATAGAAGAAGAAGAAGAAGAAGAAGAAGAAGAAGAAGAAGAAGAAGAAGAAGAAGAAGAAGAAGAAGAAGAAGAAGATCATTCTTCCTTGCCTCAACCTATGTGTGCTCCTCTCTTTGTATATGAGAATCTTTGAGAGCTGTCTTTCTTATCTCCTTTCTCGGTGTCAGACTGGGTGTGGCTATAGAGAGCTCATGCAGAAGGTTGAAAGTGAAGAGTATAAGAGAAGGTGCAGAGAACACAAACTTCACAAACAATTTCAGATTACTAGATTCGATGTGAAGGTAGAAGGCATCAAAATATTTTTGGGAGTTATTCCTTTAGGGTCACTTGTTTTTCTCAGGTTTTAGTTTTAGAGTCATCTCGAGCTCTGTTTCGAGCCTTGAAGGTGGTCCATGAAAAAAACAAGTCAATTTGCAAAATTGTAACGTGCTTCTGTTTAGTATCTCTCAAGTACTCTAGATAAAAAATTTCAATTAATTATGTGTACTGTTGATACACGAATATTGAGTTTTTCTTGGCATCAAGATAGATGATGATGATGATAAGGTGGAAATGCTCCTTCATGGTTTAGGAACTGCATATAAGCAGTTCAAAAATTCTATTCAGACTAGGAGAAATATTTCAAATTTTGTTGATCTTGTGTCCATGCTCATAATTGAAGAAAAGAACCTTGGTGAAGACTCAAAATCCTAAGGAGAAGTTGGTTTTGATCAGGTATTCTACTATAGCAAAGGAAGAGGCCGAAGAAGAGGCTTCGAGAGTGGAAGAGAGGTAAAGGACATCATATCCTCTTACCCAAGTTTATACATTACAGTAACCAGGACCAAGGTCAACAAAAAAATCATGCAGGAGGTGGAGGATAATTTTGGAGGCTGGGGGAGCCAAAGAGGCCATAGAAATTTCCAAAGAAATGATTCAGGTAATGATAATAATGGATGATGTGGTAAACCTAGTCACTTTGAATGTGATTGTAGGTTGAAGAATAAAAATAGCAGATAGCAACAAAACAACTATGCATCCATAAGTGCAGATGATTCAAAGAAGCTGTTCATGGTCCGACATCACATGATGAATACAATGTCTTCTGATGCTTCAAAATCGAATGGTAATGTTTGGTATGTTGATTTAAGTGCCTCAAATCACATGAGTAGCCATGCAGAATGGTTTAGTAGTTTGCAAAAATTGTATGTTCCTAGATTTGTTGAAATAGGCAATGATACATCACATCCTATCGAGCATACGTGAAGGATAGCACTATCCATGGAGGATGGGAAGGTAAAACATCTTGCTGATGTACTGCATGTTTTGAATATAACAAAGAATCTGGTTTCTATTGGACAAATGGTTGACAAGGGATTACAAATCAGGTTCAATGTTGATGGTTTATATGTAGAAGAGTACAGAAAGTATGGAAATCATGCTTGGCGTGCAAGTATTGCAAGTTATTTAGGCACCACTGGATTCTCTATGTGTGATGTTGATAATCCACTACACACAAGGAAGGGTGATAATGGCATCACGATTGTGGTTATTTATGTTGATGACACGATTGTAGGTGGTGATAATGAAGAAAACATTGAAGAGTTAAATCAAATCCTTATGCAAGAATTTGAAATTAAAGATCTTGGTGTGCTGCACTATTTTTTGGGCATTGTCTTTATACATACATAAACAAGTATATAAATTTCCCAAATGCAATATGCCTTGAGTATGTTGCAAAATTATGGTACGACTAATTGTAAGCCAACTTCTATGCAATTAGATCAAAATTTGAACTTGGATATTATATCAAGTGAAGCATTGGAAAATGCTATCATGTATAAGGAAATTATGGGAAGTTTGATATATCTCACAATTACAAGACCTCATCTAAGCTACAATGTAGGAATTTAAATTCAATTTATGTTGGTTCCCAAGAAACCACATTTAGATGCTTTGAAATGCACTCTATGTTATGTGAGTGCTACTTTGGATTATGCATTGTTTTATGAAGGTGTACAATTACAAGTTCATGGATACACCAATGCAGATTGGGCTGGTAGTATTCTAGATAGAAGATCTACTAGTGGCTTTCTATTCTCACTTGGGAGTGCAACTATCACATGAAGTAGTAAGAAGCAATCTACTGTTGCTTTGTCGAGTATAGAGGTTGACTATAGAGGTGCTACAATTGTTGAAAGTTTTGTATTTCAAGCTAAAGAATGTGGGAACATTCCCCAAACTGAGCCTTCCACATCATCCACAATCAAAGGAGGATGATTTCCATGAGTTGGAGGCATCAAATCATGTCTATAATAAAAAAAATTGATTAGAGAAGATTTAGGTCACCTCTTGATGTGATTGGACCTCACTTTTTTGACATGTATATGCTTTTGATTGGTTAAGGAAGTTGGTATGTGATTTTTCAGGCCTTTAATGAGTTTTATTATGATTCAAAGTCATGACGATACGTGCCCAAGCTACCCCCTTGCTTAAGGACACCCCCTACTAGCTGTTTTCTACATATTTTGTACAAATTTCACTTTTACATACTCTATATCTCTAAATGATCTTGGCAGACCCCCTGATCTTGTAAATCTTGTTTCTCCTTCATCCCGAATCCATTTGCAATGATTTTTATCTTGTTAGCAAGCTTATAAGGTCTATCTAGATTGATAGAGTCTCGATATCATTACCTGCACAAGTGGGGTGAAATTTCTAGAACAGTTTCTATGTACTTAGCTAATACTATGTGAAGAGATCAACTTACCTATTTTGTTGCAGTTGGTTGAGGCATCGTTTAGTATCCAAATGGAGTGGCTTTAATATCATTTGAAAGCTCTCTAAGTCTAGTTTTATCTTGAAAAGTTTCATTTCCATTCTCTGCATGCACCGAGAGAAACTCAAAAAACACAGAGCCTATGTTAGAAAAAAATTAGGATCCTTGGAGGGTTCATTTGGTAACATCCTCCAACATTGGTATTAGAGCTATAAGGGGACTATCAAAGAGAGAAGAAGGAGTTGCTGAAGTGAAGTAAAGATCTCATCAAAGTTTGAAGGAAAGAAGCAAAGAATGGGCATGTCAACAATAAGGGGAAGCAAACAAGTCATCAAATCAAAGATGAAACTTCATCAAGGGGAATCAAAGATGAAACTTCATCAAGAGGATTAGCTCTATTTTTTGAGATAAAAGCCATCTTTTTTAGCTTCATTGCATCAAGGGGAAGGTTCAAAAGAGCTAGAAGGCACCATGGTTGATCTCAATGCTTAGATTGAGAAGCTCCTAAAGGGAAACTACCAACCATGGCAACTTAGAATAAGAAATTTTTTGATGGGGAAAAGTTTGTGGAGGTTTGTGAGTGGTGAAGAGCCAAAACTCTGTATAGATGAGTTAAATCCAACCAATGACCAGAGAAGAGAAGTAAGAGAGTGGGATGAAAGGGACAAAAGAGTCATTTTTATTTTATCTCATCATATTAGCAACTCCATGATAGGACATATTTAAGATTTGGATACATCGAAGAAGGTGTGGGAGTGCTTGGAGAGATTGTACTCAACCTCCACAAAAGCTAGAAAAATTCAGGTCAAGAATGAGCTAAATAATCTTAGGAAAGACCCCTCTCAAGGGGCTAATGATTACATACTAAATGTTAAAGAGCTTGTAGATCCACTAGGGTCAATTGGTTGTGCCTTAGATGATGATGATCTTGCAGCCCACACCCTAAATGGACTTAGGGATCATGAGAAATTGAGGGCCTTCACAAATTCAGTGTATGTAAGGGAATCTCTTCCTAACTTTGATCAACTAATCACTCTCATGGTGACAAAGGAGATGAAACTTAGTGGTCATAATGACAAGGATAGCGAAGGGCAATTGTTGTAGGTAGAGGAAGAGAAAGACACAACTGAGGTGCTACAAGAGGAAAAGGAAGATATAAAAGCAACCAAGGAGGTCAAGGACAACAAGAAAATGTAGGTCAAAGAGGTGGAAGAGCAAAAAATAGATGAAGAGGTGGAAAATTTGGTGGAAGAGGTCAAACAAACCACTTCAAATGGATGCTTTGTATGTGGTAAGCCAGGTCATTTTGCAAATGAATGTTATCATAGAGCTCAAAGACCAGGGAATCAAAGTGACAACAACAATTATAGAGGGCAAGGTAACTATGCAAGCACATCATCTAGCCAAGCGAATGACTATTTACTTGCCATGAGGTATGGTAAAGATACAACTCAAGCTAGTGAAGATGTATGGTATGTAGACAATGGATGTAGCAATCATATGTCATGTCGGAAGGATCGTTTTAGTAATTTGTAGGTCCCAAAGCATCAAGGACATGTGGAAACAGGTCTGAACTCAGAACATACCATTCAACATGTGGGAGATATCAGTTTGGAAGTAAATCAAAGGACAAAGTGCTTATCAAAAGTATTACATGTCCCTAATATTATCAAAAACTTGATTTCGATAGGGCAAATGGTAGAAAAAGGCTATCAAGTTAGGTATAATGAAAGGTGATGTTTTTTTTGAGGATCCAAGGGTAGGTTTCAAGCTCATAGCAAAAGGAAAAAAGAACAAGGGAGGATGTTTACAATGGACATAAATTAGCCACACCATTCAATGTATGTCACATATGGAGACAAGAGGATAGAAGAGTTGGACCTATGGCATAAACGAATAGGTCACATCAACCTACAAAAGCTAAAGGACATGCAAAGGAGGAGCTTGATAAGAGGTATACCAAATTTTACATCTAAAATGTTGCATGAAATTTGTGTAGCTTGCCAACAAGGAAACCAATCGAGGCTTCCCTTCAAGAAGAGTACCTATGTGAGTGTGAATGTTTTAGACCTCATTCACACAGATGTTTGGGGTCCAACAAGAGAAGCATCCCTTGCTGGAAATATGTATTTTATAACCTTCATTAATGACTTTTCAAGAAAAGTATAGTTGTATTGCATTAGAAATAAATAAGATGTGTTCCACTACTTCAAGAAATTCAAGGCACATGTAGAGAAGGATTTTGCAAGATTATAAAGAATTTGAGATCCGATGGAGGGGGAGAGTGTCATGAGGAAGGAGATAAGGAAGAGAGCTCACACACGCTCATGCTCAAAGAGGAGCACACACATAGATTGAGGCAAGGAAGAATGATTTTCTTAGGAAAATCCTAATGTCTATGGATGAGTGAGCTGGCAAGAAACAAATGTGCCATCACTCTTAGTAGATAAATCTAATAAAGCTCAATGAAGTGTCCTTGACATATACTAGCATGACCACTATACATGTCAGAAAAATGAAAAATGATACGTGTCATCCTAGATCATCACATGTTGAGCTTGATATCTCAACACTCCCCCTCAAGCTCAACATCATATCCTATAATCCAAGCATCTCCCGAAACACCTTCAACTTCTCAGCTTCAAGTGCTTTAGTGAAAATATCAACAACCTTCTCATCTGTCCTCACATAAACAATATCAATATCACCTGTTAATACCTTCTCTCTGATGAAGTGATAATGTACCTTGATATGCTTTTTTTTTGGCATGAAAAACAAGATTCCATGCTAACTGTATGCTGCTAAGATTATCACAATAGATGGGATAGGATTTTTCACTTCCACACCTAAATCTTCAAGTAGCATCTCAAGTCATGATGCTTCACATGCTGCCATTGCAGCACCTCTATACTTAGCCTCTATACTTGACAAAGCAACACTAGGTTGCTTCTTGCTACTACATGTAATAGCTGCACTCTATCTTGAATGCTACTAGCCCAATCTGCATCGGTGTATCCATGAACCTGCAATTCTACACAAGCTTCATAAAACAATGCATAATCCAAAGTAGCACTCACATAACATAGAGTGCACCTCAGAGCATCTAAATGTGGCTTCATGGGAACCTGCATAAATTGATTTTCAAGTCCAATAGTGTAGCTTAGATCAGGCCTTGTAATGGTGAGATATATCAAACTTCCCACAATTTTCTTGTACATAGTAACATTTTCCAATGCTTCACCTGATGTAGTATCCAACTTCAAATTCTAATCTAATGGCATAGAAATCACCTTACAATCAGCCATACCATACTTTTGTAGCATATTCAAGGCATATTGTCTTTGCGACATCCATATACCTGTTTCTGTATGTATAAACTCAATGCCCAAGAAATAGTGTAGCACACCAAGATCTTTCATGTCAAATTCTTGCATAAGAAGTTGCTTTACTGCTTTGATGCTTTCTTCATTATCACCATCTACAATAAATCATCAACATAAATAGCCACAATTGTGATGTTATCACCACCCTTCATTGCATATAGTGAATGATCTGCATCACATATAGAAAACCCAATGGTGGTTAAGTAATCAACAATCCTTGCATGGCATGCACAAGGAGCTTGCTTAAGCCCATACAAAGCCTTTTGCAACCTGCAAACATATTTTGGGTGCTTTGAATCTTCATATCGTGATGGCTAGTCCATCTATACTTCTTCGTGTAACTCACCATGTAAAAAAGCATTCTTCACATCCATTTGATGCAAAGTCCATCCTTTTGCTGTAGCTAATGCAACAAGTGTTCTGACAGTAGACCTTTTAGCTACATGGATAAACATTTCCTCATAATCAATGCCATATGTCTGTGCATATCCATTTGCTACCAATCATGCTTTATACTTACTTATGCTACCATCATCATTGTGCTTTACCTTGTAAACCCACTTGCAGTCTATGGGTTTCTTTCCTTGCCGCAATGGAACCAACCTCCATGTATCATTTCCATAAAGTATAGCCATCTCCTCATCCATAGATTTTTCCCAATCTACATTTCCAATTGCATTTTCAAAACAAGAAGCTTCAGCATTGTGTATTACCTTTGTCATGTAGGCACAATGATGAGCCATGTAACTATCATATGTCAATCGCTACATTGAGTTTTGCATCCTCCCAGATCTTCTTGGTCCTGGGTCACTTCTCCTTGTATTATCTGTATGTGCTTTTCTTACTTCTGGAGTCTTTACAGAGGGCGATCCAAGTTGCTCATCAAGACTCTTTTCTAAACCGCTTGAATCTCCATCAAAGTCTTCAAAACCTGTACATGTTTTACTACGAGCAAAAAACTTTTCTTTACCTTTCTTAGATGTATTTGATGAATTTGCTAGACTGAAATTTCCATACAATCTTTCACTCCATGGATTTGAATTGGAACTATTGCTTGGTGACACATTTGGTCTACTCAAAACTTGAGATTTTGCACTTGATTTTTCAGCATTTTCCTTGTCATTTGATTCAAGATTAAGTCCATCTTTGGCATCTGCATAGAAGCTTGACATTTCATCAACATCACATCTTTGCTTACCTTCACCTATCGTGTGAGTGGGTTATAACACTTATACCCCTTTTGCTCAAGGGAGTATCCTATGAAGATACATTTTTTTGCTTTTGGATCAAGCTTCGTCCTCAACTCATCTAGAACATGTACATATGCAATATAGCCCAATACTTTGATATGTGATAAGTTTGGCTTTTTACTTGTAAACTTCTCTTCAAGTGTAACTTGATGTACATCAGCAGTCGGAGTTTTGTTCATGATGTATATAGCATTATGCATAGCTTCTGCCCAATAACAATGAGGCATATTCTTCTCAACCATCAAAACTCTTGCTATTTCTGCAATATGTCTATTTTTGCATTCAACAATGCCATTCTGTTGTGGTGTGTATCTTCATGAAAACTGATGTCAAATTCCATGACTTTTAAGAAAATTACTGAACTCATTTGACATGTATTCACCTCCTCCATTAGATCTTAATATCTCAATATACTTTCCTGTCCACTTTTCCACCATAGCCTTAAAATTCTACAAGTGAGTGAACAACTCACTTTTCTCTTTCATGAGATATACCCATACCTTTCGTGTATGATCATCCATGAAAGTAACATAAAACCTGCAATCGCCCATAGATGTGTTCTTTGTAGGACCCCAAACATCTGTATGTACAATTTCTAGTACATTCTCACTAACATGCTTGTCATGCAAAAGTGATGCTCTTGATTGTTTACCAAATTTACATGCTGCACATACCTTTTGGATTTCTGCAACTTTGAAATTTGGTAGTCCATTGATAATCTCCTTGGACTGCATCAATTTCAGCCTCTGCAAATTTGCATGTCCAATTTGTTTGTGCTAGATCTCTATATCAGCAATAACTCCTGCACCTTTTGCAAACATGGCTGCATTCATTTCAAGAATTTTCACATTAAAGGTAAATATCCTACCCACTTTGTTTCCCTTGGCAATCAATCGTCCATCCTGCTTGTACTCTTCTTCACATAACCCATCAACATTGAACCTGACTTGTAATCCTTGGTCAATCATTTATCCAATAGAGAACATATTCTTTGTTATCTTTGGAACATGTAGCACATCAACAAGATGTTTTACCTTCCCATCCTCCATAGACATTGCTATGTTTCCTGTATGCTTGATAGGGTGTGCTGTATCATCACTTATTTTAACATATCTAGGAACTAGCAATTTTGGCAAACTACTAAACCACTATGCATGACTGTTCATGTGATTTGAAGCACTTGAATCAACAAACCATACAATACCATTTGATTTTGAAACATCAATAGACATCGTATTCATCATATGATGTTGTTCTTGTTATTTTGATTCTTCAACCTGCAATCACGTTCAAAGTGTCCATGTTTACCACAATTCCAACATCCTTTACCGTCATTACTTGAATCATTCCTTTGGAAATTTCTAGGATCTCTTTGGCTCCCCTTACCTCGAAACTATCCTCTACCTCCTGCATGATTTTGTTGTCATCCTTGATCTTGGTTATTGTGTCCTCTTCCACTTTCGAAGCCTCTACCTCTATCTCTTCCTCTGCCAGAGTAGAATACGTGCTCAAAATTAGGTTTTCCTTGGGAGTTTGAATCCTCAACAAGATTCTTTTCTTCAATAACCAAGATGGATACCAGATCAACAAAATTTGGAATATTTTCCCTGGTCTCTATAGAAGTTCCGAACTGCTTATATGCAACTCCTAAACCACAAAGGCACACTTCCACCTTATCATCATCATCTACATTCATGCCAATAGATGCAAGTGACTCACATATGCTTTTGATTGTTAGAGTGTAGTCACTTACCAACATGTCCTTCTTTTCCAATGTATGCAGTGTTGATATATTTAGGTAGTGATGTGTGTGAACACTCTAGGACCGCCGGGGCACTTTTTTCCCTCTTTAGGAGGTTTTTTTCCCCCGGCTTGTATATATGCCGATTGCCCTAATGGGCTACTTATCTTTGTACATTCTCTAGTAATACATTCAGTCTTGTGTGTTGTGCTCCAAGCTTCTTCTTCTTCCTTGTGCTGTTCACGTGCTTCCGCAGACGTCTATCTCCAACAATTGGTATCAGAGCAGGTCGTCGCTTCTTCTAGGGCGTCGTCGACACTCCTCCATTTGCAGTCTCAGATTCGCACGAAATTTAGTGAGCATACTCAGGGTGTTTCCGAGCTTGTTTCGGCCTCCGAACGCACTATCGCAGTGCTTGTGCAGGCTATTTCATCCTTTTGTGCCAAAGGTATATACCAGTTTCTGTTCGCCAATTTAAGCATCTCGAAGTCTGCTACAGGTCTAGTAGAGCTCGTCTGGGCAGTTATGTTCAACTTTTTGAGATACAGTCAATTTTCTGCATCAAGGTATTTTAGTCACTGGCCATGGCTGAAAGCAGTGATGTATTTCGTATGTTGGCTGTTGAGGATAAGTTGGATGGTACCAACTACCCATTATGGGCTTATATGATGCGACATGTACTGGTTGCAAAAGGATTGTGGAACATTGTGCAGGGTGTTGAAAGACGTCCTATTAAACCTGTAACAACAGGTACTGCAAATACAGGCATTGGAGCTGATGAAGATGGTGTCGAAGATGATATTCCGTAGATTCCTGTTCGTGCTGCTGTTTCTGTTGCACCTACTGCAGAGCAGATTTGTTGGGATGGCAGAGATGCCCAGGCACATGCATTGATAGCCTTGTCGGTCAAACGTGCCATTATTCCTCACATTCGTTCTTGCAGAACAACAAAGGATGCTTGGGATACACTTACCACTTTGTACCAGGCTAGGAATGAGGCTCGTGTTGCTTACCTCCAAAAACAATTGGAGAGTGAGCACATGAATGAAGGTGATTCTATGGACAGTTTTCTTACAAAGATCAAAGACCTGAAGGAACAATTGATTTCTGCTGATGAGGTTATACCAGATAGCTCACTTGTGCAGACTGTTCTGAATGGTCTTCCTGATTCATATCAGAGTTTTGCCTCTACTCTTCGGTTGATGATGAAAGGCAATCCGAATGCCTTGTCATTTGAGGAATTAGTCTCTGTTCTGTTGCAGGAAGATCAGTCCAGGCAGAACAAGTCCATTATGCATGTTACAGATCAAGCTTTCCTGGCTAGTCAGAAGGGCAAAGGAAAATGGAGCTCTTCTACTAGTAAGCAGAAATCTGCAAATGCTGCACAATCGAAGAACCAGGATAAAGATGAAAAGAAATCAGAAAAGCAGAAATTGTTCTGCAAGTACTGTAAAGGAAATGATCATATTATAAAGAACTGTCCAAAACTGGCTGCTAAAGAGGCAAAGAAGAAAGAGGCTGGAATGGTTGTTGTAGAGGCCTCTACACCAAAAACAGAGTCTGCAAATCTTGTGCAGGAAGAAGAATGGGCGTTTACTACTGTCTGTAGTTTTGACCCATCTTCTCATGATCAGTGCATGTCTGCAGTAGACTCAGATGTTTGGTACTTTGACAGTGGGGCGACCAAACATATTACCTCACAGCGCAGTTTCTTCTCTTCACTCGAGCCTGCTCCTACAGGGAATACTGTCACATGCGCCAATAACTCCTCTTATCCTGTTATGGGAGTTGGTAAGATCATTCTGACTATTGCTGATGGTAGTTCTTTCACTTTGTCAGATGCTTTATTTGTGCCAGGGATCAAAAAGAACTTGTTATCAGTTTTCTGCATTAGCCAAGATTGGCTTGGTTGTGAAATTCGTTGATGACAGGTGTATAGTCCATGATCTCTCAAATGGCGATGTGATTATTGCTTCTGGCATTTTATGTCGTGGGCTGTATAAGCTCATAGACTATGAAAGATCTGTGAATGATTCGGCATGTGCAGTTCATGATTCTCAGGCTATGTCAGATGCAAAGCTTTGGCATGCACGATTTGGTCATCTGAATTTTGCTAGTTTGTTACGCCTACAGAAAACTGAAATGGTGTCCTCTTTGCCCAAACCTGAGGCACCTGGAAAACATGTTTGTGAAGGCTTTATTTTGGGCAAAATGCAGCGTTCTTCCTTTCCAGAAGATGGTTCAGTTCGGGCTACGCAAAAATTGCAGCTTGTACATAGTGATGTCTGTGGTCCTATGCAGACACCCTCTTTTGGAAATTACCTTTACTTCGTGACTTTCATTGATGATTTTTCCAGGCATGCATGGGTATATCCACTCAAAGCTAAGTCCGAAGTGTTCATGTGCTTCAAACAGTTTTTGGTTTTGGTTGAAAATCTGTCAGCATGTAAAATGGGCACCCTCCGTTCTGATCGAGGGGGGGAATATATGTCTTCAAATTTTAATGCATTTCTGGCTGAACGTGGGATAAAACACCAGTGTACAGTGCCGTATATACCTCAACAGAATGGAGTTGCTGAACGAAAGAACAGGTCACTCATGGAGATGGCGAGGTGCATGGTCAAAAGTCAGGCTTTACCACGTAGTTTCTGGCTTGAGGCTGTCATGTGTGCAGCATATGTACTGAACAGGTGTCCCACTAAAGCGTTGCAGTCTATCACTCCATATGAGGCTTGGCATGACCGCAAGCCATCTGTTGTTCATCTGCGTGTTTTTGGTTGTTTGGCATATGCATTAGTGCCTGAACAACATCGCAGAAAATTGGATGATAAGGCAGTAAAATGTATTTTTGTTGGGTACAGTTCTGAAAGTAAAGGCTATCGTCTGTATCATCCATAGACTAAATGCATTCTGGTTAGCCGTGATGTTGTCTTTGTGGAAGATGCTATTCAGCCATTGCTTTCATGTTCTAAGGAGACATCTGTTAGCTCCAAAGACATGTATGATACTTTGATGCCTCTTTTTACAGGTGGACAGACTAGTGCTGGTCCTAATGAGGCAACTTCTCAACCTTTGCAGGTTTCATATGATGATGCAGATCATTCCATTTCTGATGCAGATTTACATGATGCACTTGTAGATGAGAGAGCTGATATTGAGCAGGCAAAAACTATGCCAAAATGGCTGGTGCAAACTTTGCGTGACAGCAAATTAGATGCACCTTTGTCATATCGTACTCGTTCAGGCTCTCATAGTGCCTCCTTTGCATCAGATTGCTATGCTATGGCTGCATCTAGTCTCTGTGATGAGAATGAGCTTGTTTTTTTTGATGAAGCACAAAATTCAGAAAATTGGATGGCTGCTATGCAATCTGAATATGATGCTATAATGAAGAATGGTACATGGTCTTTATGTGACTTGCCTCCTGGCAAGAAGGCCATTGGCACTAAGTGGGTATACAAGTTGAAGCGTAAACCTGATGGTACAGTTGACAGGTATAAGGCTAGGCTTGTTGCAAAGGGTTATGCACAGGAAAGAGGCATTGATTTTGATGAGACCTTTGCAATGTTAAGCGTGCTAATGATGTGCTTCTGATCATTGTTGTCTATGTTGATGACATGCTGCTCACTGGTCCTATTGAGACACATATTGCTGATTTTAAGGCTGATTTGCATGCCTCATTTGAGATGTCTGATTTGGGGCATTTGCATCACTATTTGGGCATTCAGTTTATGCATGTTGATGGTGGAATTGCTTTGTGTCAAATGAAATATATTGACACATTATTGCATCGTTTTGGCCTTGAAGACTGTAAGCCTATTGCCACTCCTATGGAGACAGGTTTATGATTGAGTCTTCATGATGCTGGAGATGCATTTGATGCTGTTCTCTATCAGCAGGCTGTTGGATGCTTGATTTACTTATGCATTACTCGGCCATATATTCAGTTTGCTGTCTCACAAATGAGCAGGTTTATGCATTGCCCAGGAGTCACGCATTGGAAAGCGGTTAAGCGCATCTTTCGCTACTTGAGTGGTACTCGGCTACTTGGGTTGTTTTATCCCAAGGGGGGATCACTACCGCCAGATTTGCATGCTTTTTCTGACTCAGATTGGGCTGGTTGCTATGACACTCGTGTGTCCACCAGTGGTTTTTGCTTCATGCTTGGTAGCTCATGTATATCTTGGTTGAGCAAGAAGCAGCCTACTGTGGCCACTTCCAGTTGTGAGGCTGAGTATAGGGCAGCTTTCACATTGACTGTTGAGTGTGTGTGGCTCAGACGCCTTATGGCTGATTTGGGTGTTGGCCAGTCTTCTGCCACCACCATCTTCACTGACAGTCAGAGCGCATTGGCAGTTGCGAGGAACCCTGTGTTCCATGCTCGCAATAAGCACATTGAGGTGCATTATCACTATGTCAGGGAGAGGTTCTCTGCTGGGGAGATCAGCTTGGCATATGTGCCCACGCAAGAGAACATTGCAGACCTTTTCACAAAGGCTCTGCCTAGGGAGAAGTTTGAAGCTTTCCGCAAAGCTTTGGGCTTACTTCCTTTTGTGGAGTGATTTCCACATAGCTTGGCACTTCCTTATACATGAGTGCCAGCTCCTTGTTCACCGCATCACTCCTAGGGGGGATTTGTTGATATATTTAGGTAGTGATGTGTGTGAACACTCTAGGACCGCCGGGGCACTTTTTTCCCTCTTTAGGAGGTTTTTTCCCCCCGGCTTGTATATACGCCGATTGCCCTAATGGGCTACTTATCTTTGTACATTCTCTAGTAATACATTTAGTCTTGTGTGTTGTGCTCCAAGATTCTTCTTCTTCCTTGTGCTATTCGCGTGCTTCCACAGACGTCTATCTCCAACATGCAGCTCGTTCTTGAGTTGCAATTTCCATGCCTTTGTATTGGTTTCATATAATATGACCAAACTATTCCATGCCACTTTCGAAGTCTTGGCATCTTGTATGTGCCCAATCATGCTATCCTATATGCTAATAGATAGCTAATACATTACCTTTCGTGCTCCGTGATTCCATTCTTCATATGCTCTTAACTGGTCCGCAGTCCAATTCCTCTCTAGTAACTATGGAGCTTTGATGTACTTCTAGTAGCCTTTTCCCATCAAGAAATTCTTCATATGAAATCTCAAAGCATGGAACTTTTTCTTGTCTAGCTTATCGCTCATAAGCTGACTCATTCCATCTATGTTTGCCAATTCTGCAGCAATTCACAACACTCCAAAGCACTACAAGGAATTGTTCTGCTTGAATGCTGTCGCACTATGATGTGATAGTTCGATCTAAAAAAAACATTGTTTTTGTGTATCAATAGTACACAACCATTAGGATCTGGAATATACGAGTGTTGCCAAATAGGATGCAAGTTATAGTTTTGCAAACCAACCTGGTTTTTCTATGGGCCCCACCTTGCGGGCTTGAAATGGAGGTCGAGATGGCTCCAAAACTTTGATCTAACAAAAATGAGTGACCCTAAAGAGGTAACTTTGAAAATATTTTGAGACCTACCTTCACACCAATTTTTGTAGCAATCTGAGGTTGTTTGTGAATCACGCTTTCTCCATGCCTTCTCATGTACTCTTCACTGTTGGCCTTCTCCACGAGCTCTCTACAACCACACTGGCTTTGATACCATGTCACGAGGAAGGAGATAAGGAAGAGAGCTCACACACACACAAACTCTCATGCTAAAAAAGGAGCATACACATAGATTGAGGCAAGGAAGAATGATCTTCTTCTTCTTCTTCTTCTATTACATAAAAGGAATGTACACGAATGACCTAAAACAAGAATACAACAAGTGCAATATATACAGAACAGTACATAAGGAAAATCCTAATGTCCGTGGATGAGTGAGCTAGCAAGAAACAAATGTGCCATCACTCTCGGTAGATAAATCTAATAAATTTGTAGAGGTAGCAAGGTGTATGCTCAATGAAATGAATATGCCGCATTGTGGGAGAGGTTACATATACAAACACGATCATCATGAAAAGATGTCCTACATTAGGTATACATCAGCTAACCCCTAAGGAAGCATGGAGTGGAAGAAAACCTTGCATTTCACATCTTATAATCTTTGGTTGTATATGCTATGTACACGTACCTCAAGAGTTGAGGTCAAAGTTAGATGTCAAATATGAAAGGTGTATTTTTTTTGGGATATTCTATGGAACAAAAGGGGTATAAATGCTATAATCCCATCACCAAGGAGCTGAGGGTAAGTAGAGATGTTTTTGTTGATGAGTTGAAGCCTTGGTATGCGCACGGGTCCATTGCAGGTTGAAGAAATAAGTGAAATAGATAAGAAGAATGATGATATAGTTCAAGAAAGCATGGATTTAAGTGGTCCAAGAAACTCATCCAACACAAGTACACCCTCACCATGGAGTGGAAGGATTAGGGGAAGAGAGATTAGCTCTAAAGAAAGCAAAGTCAAAGGTAAAAGAATATTGCAATTGAAGAAGGAAGCTATGTGGACAAGAGCATGTTGGAAGATGAAGACATAGAAGAAATCCAAACCCCAGGAAGTATCCAAATGGAGTGATTTTATTGTGATTTGAAACCTCTAAGTCTAGTTTTATCTTGCCAAGTTTCATTTGCATTCTCTGCATGTAGTGAGAGAAACTTAGAAAACAAAGAGCCTATGTCAGAAAAAATTTAGGATCCTAAGAGGGTTCATTTGCTTTTGTTATGCACATAGGAGTGTTTATCCTCCAACAACAATGGTAGTATGTGAAGCATCATGGATAGAGATGCTATTTGCAGATTTATATGTGGAAGTATAGAAACCTATCATCATTTATTGTGATAACCTTAGTTGCATCCAATTAGCAAGAAATCTTGTTTTTCATGGTAGAAGAAAGCATAACAAGGTACATTATCACTTCATCAGTGAAAAGGAATTAGCATTTGATATCGGGGATCCTTACTTTGAAAATAGAGTGGAGGAAGATTGTCTTGTAGGTGTGTAGTTCAAGTTTTCCTCCTATTTCTGCTATAAAGTTGATTAGGGGTATTCAACAAGGTTGTGAGACCTTCATGAGAAGAAGAAATACCGGAATATGTCGAAAAATGTTTAGATGAGTACGTAGGTGTATTTGTTTCACCTTGGGGAGCATGTGTTTGTTTCAAAAAAAGAAAGATGGTTCATATAGGCTTTGTATTAACTATATAGAATTGAATAAGAAAACCTTTAAGAACAAGTATCCACTTCCACATATAGATGAATTGTCGAGTCATTTGAGTGGTGCCATATATTCACTAAAATTGACTTAAGATTGAGGTATCATCAAATTAGAGTAAAGTCTGAGGACATACCCAAAACCACTTTTAGAACACGATATGGTCATTGTGAGTTCACAGTTTTTCCTTTTGGACTGACAAATGCTCCTGCCACATTTTATGTGTTTGATGGATAATGTGTTTCATGAATATCTTGATGAATTTATTCTAGTCTTTCTTGATGATATTTTTGTGTATTCTAAGGATAATGATGAACATGCATTTCATCTAAGGAAGAATCTATAGAAATTCAAAGAGCATGAGCTATATGGTAAGATGAGTAAATGATATTTTTGCAAAGGGGGAATTGGCTTATTTTGGGAGAGTTGTTTCTAAGGAAGGGATTCACATAGATCCTGAGAAAGTTAAAAGCATAGTTGACTAGCCTACACCCAAATGTGTGAGAGATGTGAGAAGCTTCCTTGATTTGGCACAATATGGGAGGGCACACATTAGGGAGTTTTTTGGAATTGAAAATCCTCTTACATAATTGAAAAAGAAAAACAGAGGCTTCACAAGAAATGATGTGTGAAAATGCATTTGAAGAATTCAAATAGAAAATTACTAAAAATTGTGTGCTAAAAATACCTAAGTTAGGGAAGCCATTTATTATTGCATGTGATGCTAATGGAAGTCAAATCAGATGTGTACTTTCAAAAGAAGGAAGGGTAGTGTCTTATGATTCAAGAAAAGTAAGGAAACATGAATTGAATTATACAACACATGACTTGGAAATGCTTGCAGTTGTTCATGCACTTAAACATTGGAGACACTTATTGCTTGGAGTAAAGTTTGAATTAAGAACAAATTATGAGATCTTTAAATATCTCTTTACCCAACCTTTACTTAATGATTGACAAAAACGATGGATCAAATTGCTAAGTGAATATGATTTTGATATTAAATACTTAGCAAGAAAAGAAAACAAAGTGGCTCATGCTACTTTCTTACAATTGATGACCGGCTTAAAGTGGCGACCATCTTTGTCCCCTTAGTGGAGATTACCTATGCTTGGAAGTCGGCTTTTTCCACCCGTTCATCATGTGCCAAATGTTGGAGGACCACGATAATAGAGATACGACATGTTTTGGCTAGGGCCAAAAAGATTCTTCAAAAGGTTTGTCGTGTATGGAGGGAGAATTCTCTATCGGCAATTGAGGCATCTGGAAGAGGAAGTGAAAAAATGATACTCTCAATACCCAAAAGGGCTATGGAAATTTAGAGGCATGTTGAGATACGAAGAAGAAATTCAAAGGAAAAATTTACAAGTGTTCTTTAAAGAATAGTGGGCGGGTAGGGTAGAAAAACCTACTAAAGAAATGTGTGGCCTCCTCAAGAAGAAGCAAGCAAAGGAAACAATCCCCTTCATGATGGACATCAATGGAGTTGAATGCAAGACAGATGAAGAAAACTGGTCGGTAATTGTCAAACTCTTTACCTAGCTGTTGGGGGTTTCTATGTCACTTTCTCCCCACAAGAAAAATTGCATGGCAACCATCTCGAGAGTTAAAAACACAAGAATCCCATAAAATATGAACCCTCTTCTTGAAGCTCTCATTACAGAAGCTGAGATTCTTGAATTTATTGATTCACTTCCTAACGAAAAAAGCCCAAATTGGATGGCCTCACCAATGAGTTTTTCAAAACCTTCAGACATGTGGTGATGCCACCTCTATGTTTGGTGTGACAAGTGGCGATTTTGTTTGATGGGCTACCTGAATGTCTCAATAATGGCATTATCAATCTTATTCATAAAAAAGAACCAAAAACACTATTGAGAATTGGCACCCAATTATGATGTTACAAACATGTTACAAGATCATTACTAAAGTTATTGCAAATAAAATTTCCTTTCACTTACAAAATTGTGTAAGTGAGGAGCAAAAGGGATTCATCAAGGGGAGAGCCATCTTGGAAGCTATTATTCATGTCTGGGAAGGTTTGGAATTCGGTAAAGAGTCTGTTGAAGATATTATCTTTCTTAAGATTGACTTCGACAAAGCCTATGATAGGCTTGAGTGGGACTTCATTCTCCAATCACTGAACGGCCTCGGTTTCGATCAGAAATTCACTAGGATGGTCTCTGCTCTGCTCAAAAATGCATTAGCTCAGATAAACATCAATGGCCAAATTTCTCAAGCGATAGATTAAAGCGGTCTATCAGGCAAGGATGCCCCTTGGGCCCTCTTCTCTTTGCTATTGCTACTGATGGTCTCAACTGCCTTGTGAAACATCATGCTAGTTTAGGCCATATTCAAGGTCTCTCTCTTCCTCTCAATCAAGGACAGATGATCATGAGATTATTTATAGATGACATAAATGCCTAATGTTATGCCCAACATTGATACCTTTTGGAGATGCCTAAACACATTTTGTGTGGCTTTTGGATCCAAAATAAACCACTCGACAACTACTTTTAGGCCAATAATGGGACATCCTCTGTGTTTTCTTGTCGACCAAGGTTGTAAGCTGATTCCCAGTGGTCAAATCTTTTGCCTATTAGGTATCTTGATGGGATTTTATGTGTTGATGGACCAACATTGGAATTGTGTACTCTCAAAGGATGATAACAAGCTGACCTAGTGGAATGGTATGTAGATCAACCTCGTGGGGTGGGCCATGGTAATTAACACATTGCTAGTTTATTCAACTATTTACTTTTGCTCTTGTTGGAGATCAAAGGACCAAGAAATTGCCAAGTTGGAAAGAATATGTAGAAACTTTTTGTGGACGGGTGACCCCAATAGAAGGGGAATCCCCAAAATTAAATGGGCTACTTGCACAAGCCATAAAGATCGAGGTGGCTTTGGCATTCTTGACATCAAAGGCATGACCAACAAGCTAGCTACAAAATGGTTAATTAAAGCTTGGAGCAATAGTGAAGCCTCCTTGACCAAGCTTATTTTTAGGAATAAGAGCACTCTTAAGCTTATGGGCATCCTAGGTTGGAAGGACCTCCACCTTCTCACCCTTCTGTTATCCCCTTTTTTTGTGTCTCCTAAAGGCTCGAACTTGGTTTTCTCTCTATGGAAGAGTTGGAACAAGGTCAAACAATTTGTGAGGATCAGTGATGATTGGAGGTGGGTGGCTGGTATAAGACATAACGATTCAATCTGGTTCCCTATCAAGGGCATCAGAGGTGTGGAGTCTTGGAACCTCCAAAAAGCTGGAAAGCTATCGGACAAAGGTTTCCATTTGTGGAAACACCTCTGGAACCAAGATACTTGCCAGTGGATTAGGTTTGAGGACATCAAGCCAGATGTGAGAGTGAACTACAAAGAATGGATCCTATTGTAGAGGAGATTCACTGCTTGGGATTGCTCAAAGACTCGTCTCCTCATTGGTCAAGACCCTCCTCGCCATGAGGGTCTTAGATGGCACAATGGCAATAACATTGAAAAAATTTCGAGATTAGAAGATCTGGAAAGAGAGGTGTGTGAACAATTTTGGAAGCCCTCCTAAAGAATGGTCGATAGAAAACTCCATATTCCTTATAGGAAAAAGAATTTCCAATTGTAAGAAACTCCCCCCTTTTAGACATCATAGAGTATTTTCCCTCGAGAACAACAAGATCAGGAGAAAATGGGCCCCACATGAAGGGGACGAGAGGATGATCAACCTTCTTTGTAAAGCTTTCTAGCAATGTAACCCCTTGTTTATGGAATTCGAGGGCCCCATGGGTGCTAAGCCCATTTTCTTGTACAATTGTTTTATCTATTAATTAAAGTTTGGGAGAGTAGACTGTTGTTGAACTTCCATTTATGAAAAAAAAGTGGCTCATGCTTTGAGTCATAAACGTTTATGCAATTAACTTTCTATTTTCCTTGATTTTGATATTGAAAAAGAATTAAAAGAAGATTTATATTAGGCAGCAATCTCAAAATTTTTGTACAAAAATCTAGGTTCTATGTTTTAGGGAAAATTTCATTTGAAAAACAATGATTTGTATTGTAATCCTCATTTATCTATTTCTTCCGAATCTATTTTGAAAGAAAAGATTCTACACGACTATCATGATTCAACTTTCTCTGCACACCCTAGTTTTTCTAGGACTTATGCTAAAGTGAAAGCTTCATATTACTAGCCATGTATGAAGTATGACATTAGGAGGCATGTGAAAGAATGTTTGAAATGTCAACAGAATAAGGCTGAATTTAAAAGGAGTCATGGTATGTTACAACCTTTAGATGTGCCTGATAAAAAATGGGAATCCATTTCTATGGATTTCATAACAAAGTTTCCTATGACCAGAAGTGGGCATGATACCATATTTGTTATTGTGAACCATCTTACAAAGATGGCACATTTTCTTCCCATGAGGAAAATTGATACTGCTATGCATGTTGCTAAACTTTTCATAAAAGATTTTTTTAGGCTACATGGTATACCTAAAAGTATAATTCTTGATAGGCATGCAAGGCTTATGTATAATTTTTGGAAATCAACATTTAAATCCATAGGAACAAAATTATGCATGACTACTACATTTCAACCTCAAACTGATTGTGAGACCAAGAGGGTTAACCGGGTGCTTGAGGATATGTTGCATATGTATGTAAATTGTTGACGCGAAAATATGTCACAAGAACTAAGCTATAGTGATATTAGAATACCTCCATAATCATCAATAACTTAGCAAACTTTCCAAAACTGAAAACTTTATCACTGTGATTAGTGAAACTAAAAAATTACTTTCAGAAATCTGAGTCTTTTCTTCTAGCTTCAATTTTAATCTGATTTAACTGAGTCTTTACAATTCTTTTGTTTATTTACTATTAACCTTTCTTGCTCCACTTAGCTGTACAAAAACCTTTGTTGTAAACTCACCGTAATATCACCATAATCTTACCGGAACATCACCGGAATGTTACCATGATGTCACCGAAATGTTACCAAAATCAACTGCAATTATGTATGGAATTACTTCAAGTGATTGTAGATGATGTAAAGAAGTAATACCTGAACTTTCTTCAGTAATTAAACTATATCTGAAATTTGAGAAGTATCTTCATCAAGTTGAGATACCTTTACTGTTTGATTCAGTACTCTGAGTACATGTCCCGTTTCACAAAATTTTTTGATCAATTTGTAGTTGAAGATAATAGCTTCAAAATGAGATGTCACTCATAAAAACTTTACACTATATTGTGAGATCTAGCTTGTAGAAATACAGTAAGATGTGTGCCGAAAAATTCGTAACTGTCAACTAACTTTCACACTGATATGAAGAATACTTAGATTTCTTCACACAAGAAGAACATGCTCAAATTCTTCTACACAAACATGTGTTTTCTATTAGAGAATATGTGTATAGAATGGCTTGGCCTCATTCCGCTCATAGCCATGGAAAACTTTCCTACTCTGAGTAGTTATTCCTCACCATCTTTCTCAGATAAAAAATTCCCGACAAATCTATCTCACGCACACAATCATTATTTTTATCCAAACTAACTTATATATACATATCTGTTTGATGCTTCGAGATTCAAAACTCGTAATTCTAGAAGTTTCTATGCATTATATTACAAGCATGAATTTGTCCCTTCACTAAGTCTTGAATTTCTGAATGCTTTGTTTCTGCTTCTCTTTGTCTTTGTTTATCCTTCATATGTCTTCATGTCTTTATGTCTAATTAGTGAGTGAATCTTCAACAACTCCCCCTCAATCACTAATTAGCATCCTCTATTCTTTCATATATCTTTCTTTTCTTTTATTCCTACCATTCCTTTGAATCTACTTGTCTTTACTCCATCCAAGCTTTTTGTCATAATATATGCCATTTGATCTTTTGTAGAAGTGTATACTATTTCAACCTCCTTCTCCATTACCTTTTCTCTTAGAAAATGATATTGAATCTCTATGTGCTTTGTTCTTGCATGAAATACTAGATTTGCTGCAAGATACAACGAAGTCATATTGTCTCCATGTATGATAGGTATACCTTGATCAATACCCAAACTTTTGAACAAGGTCTGCATCCATATCACTTCTTTAGCTGCTTCCACAAGTCGTTTATACTCGGCTTCAGTTGATGATAAAGCCACTGTATGTTGCTTCTTTGAACACCATTTGACAAGCTTATCTCCTATATATATCATATACCCATGTGTTGACCTTCTATCATCTTGACTTCCTGCTCAATGTGTGTATGCTCTCAACTTTATATCTGATATAAAAGGATAATATAATCCTTCCTTTATGGTTCCTTTTATATATCTAAGAAATGGTGTTGAGGCTTCTCTGCAATTCTCCATGTTAAACTTCTTCAATAAGTTTAGAAGATATCTCTCTTGTGAAACATATATACCATGATCTGCATAAGTGATCTCCATTCCAAGAAAATATGATAAGTTTCCTAAATCACTTATCTTGAATTCTTTCTCAAGTAATCTCTTCACCTCCTTGATTCCTTCATTCAAAGTTCTTGTGATTATAATATCATCTACATAAATACAAATGTAGATCATACCTTCATCCGTCCTCTTAATGAGTAGGCTTGCATCTGCCTTTGAGCTTTGATATCCAAGATCATTGAGATATTTCACAAGTCTATAATTCCAAGCTCTTGGAGCTTGCTTTAATCCATAGAGTGCTCTTTTTAACCTGCAAACATGATTTGGACAATTGGAACTTACAAACCCTTCAGGTTGTTCCATGTAGACTTCATCTGATATATATCCATTTAGAAATGCATTCTTTATATCCAACTGACTTAATTTCCGTTCTTTTGATGCTGCAATAGCAATGATTGTCCTTATAGTTGACATCTTTGCTACAAGACTGAATGTTTCATCATAATCTATGCCATGCGTTTGAGCATAACCTTTTACCACCAATCTAGCTTTGTATCTGGCTATTCTTCCATCTACAAGTTTCTTAACTTTGTAAACCCATTTATTTCCAATCACTTTCTTACCATTTGGTTTTGGAACAAGTTCCCAAGTTTTGTTCTCTTCAAGTGCATTGAACTCTTCATTCATTGCTTCTTCCCATTGTTTCTTACCCTTTGCTTCATTATAATTTTGAGGTTCTTCATCTTCCTTCACCATGTAGGCATAATTTTTCTGAGTCAAATAAGAAGTATCATAAGAATACCTTATTGGCTATTTCCTTAATCTAGTTGACCTTCTTGGTTCATACTCTTCATGTGTATCAGAATATACTTCTTCATCAAATCTAGGTGCATCTTCATTTCTCATAGCTGTTCCAATCCTGGATGTACTTGCTTGCATATAATCTTCTCCTCCATTTAGCTGTATATGTGATTTACCTTTTTCACTTCTTCTTACTTCTTCTTCAAATGTTTCAATGTTATGCTCTTTATCTGCATACCAACTCTTCTGTTCATCAAATGTCACATCTCTGGAAATAATAAACTATTTGGTTAAAGGACTCCATAGCCTGTAACCCATCTATTTTTCATCATATCCAATGAACACATATTTTTCAGCCTTTGGTTCAAGCTTATGTCTAAGTTGTGACGGTACATAAGCATACGCAATTGATCCAAACACTTTGCAATGATCAAGTGTTGGTTTCTTACCCCACCAAGCTTCATAAGGGGTCATTCCATTTAAAGCTGCACATGGTAATCTGTTTACAATGTATGTGGCTGTATTTACAGCCTCAACCCAAAGATAATTTGGATAGTTCTTTTCTTTTAACATTGCTCTAGCAAACTCAAGTAAAGTTCGATTTCTCCTTTCTGCCACTCCATTTTGTTGCGGTGTATACTAGCAAGTTATTTCTCTTTTGATACCTGCATTCCAAAGATAATCATTGAATTCTTGAGAAAAATATTCTCCTCCTCCATCAGACCTTAACCTCTTGAGTTTTTGTCTTGTAAGTCTTTTAGCATATGCATGAAAATGTTTGAAGGCTCCAAACACTTCTGATCTCTCCTTCAAAACATAACGAGTTATCCATCTTGTCGCATCATCAATAAAAATAACATAATATCTAGAACCATTGATTGATCCGTCTTTTGTTGGTCCCCATACATCTGTATGTATGAGTTCTAGCAAACCATCATGTTTGTTACCTTTCTTATGAAATGGTAACTTATGTGCCTTTCCCATTTGACAAGCTTCACATTTGTAATTGACTCTTCATATTTGGTAACCCTTTTACATATTGTTTTTCCACCATAGTTTTGATTCCTTTTTCGTTAAAGTGTCCTAACCTCTTATGCTAGAGGTCTAATTCTGTAAATACTTCATCACCATGTGTGATCAAGGCTTGACCAACATTCCCTTGCACTTTAAGAGTAAAAACTCTACCTTCCTTCTTACCATAGACAACTTGGTTGTATGCATTCTTTGGATCTTCAGCAAATACTCCTTCATTTGTAAATCTGACTTGAAACCCTTTCTCTACTATTTGTCCCACACTAATCAGATTTTTTGGGATTGTTGGAACGTACAAAACATTTGTTAGTAGGTTAGCTCCACTCCTGCACTTCACTTTTCCAATTGAATGCACATTATGTTTTGTGTTATCACCTGTTTGTATTGTATGATTTGAAATGCCTTCTTCCAATTCTGATAATAATTCTATATTACCTGACAAATGATTTTAACAACCAGAATCAATATAGAATACCTTGAGATCTTCATTCTCTGATACACTTATTGAATTCATCATCAATGTTGTATGATTGTCATTCTGTGTATCATTTGCATAGTTGTAGTAGGTAGTGTTGTAAGACTGATTCTGTCCCCAACTTCTTCCTTTAGCTCTACCATATCCTCCTCTTTGACTTTTTCTTCCTCTCTGAAAATAACTTTGATACCTTCCACCTCGACCTCTGCTATTATTGTTTTGATTCTGATTTAATCCTTGAAGATTATGCCAACAGTCATGAGCCAAATGATTGCTCAATCCACATATCCAACAAGTCTTCTTGTTGTTATTTTGATTTCCTCTTCCTTTTGTATTTCCTCTACTTTTACCTCTGATGTCTCCTCTTCTTCGTGCATAATTTGCTTGAGTAGTCATTTCTTCTTCATCCTTTGCTTTACCTTTGTCACCTTTCTTTTTATTCTTTACATACATAGCAGAACTATGTCCTTTATCTCCGTCTCTCTTCAAGTCTTGCTCAAATGTAAGCATTAGCCCAAGCAACTGATTTAAATCTCGTACAAAATGATTTAATGAAAGTTCAGTTGAGAGTACAAAAGGTTTCCACCTTTCATCTCCTCTCAATCCTGCAAGAAATTGTGCTATCAATCTGTGATCTTCAATATCCTCATCAATAGATCCAAGACTGTCTGCCAAGTCCTTCATCTTAGTGACATAATCACTAATGCTTTGACTTTGCTTTTTCTTGAATGTTGTAAACTCTGACCATAAGCTAGCCTTCCTAGCTTTAGTAGTGTTTTGGAAATGATCTTCCAATGCATTCCGCTTTTTCCAAACCTCTAATGTGTGGTAGTAAATGATCTATAATAGTATTGTAGATATAAGCTCTTGCAATTGCATCTTTCTTCTGCCACAACTTTAAGGCTTCTAATTCTTCTTTCTTTGGTTGACTATCGTCTTCAAACGTAGGCTTCTTTTCTTCTCCTATCACATATATCATTAAATCCTTACTCATAAGTAAGGCTTCCATTCTCATTACCCATGTGGGGTAATTATCTCTATCCAATTTATCAATAGAAATACAATCTTTCATAGTCTCCTTGTTTCTGTTGTAGCTGTTTGTTGTTGAACACCTCAGCTTTCACCTTTCCTATGAAAAATTCTTCAATATCTCTTGTATCTGCACTTCCGTTTACTCTTGAGGACCTTTCTGCTCTGATACCACTTGTTGATGCAAAAATACATCACAAGAACTAAGCTATAGTGATATTAGAATACCTCCATAATCATCAATCTCTTAGCAAACTTTCTAAAACTGAAAACTTTATCACTGTGATTAGTGAAAAATTACTTTCCAAAAATCTGCATCTTTTCTTCTAGCTTCAATTCTGATCTGATTTAACTCAATCTTTACAATTCTTTTGTTTATTTACTATTAAACCTTCTTGCTCCACTTAGTTGTACAAAAACCTTTGCTGTAAACTCACCGTAATATCACCATAATCTTACCGGAACATAATCGAAATGTTACTGTAATGTCACCGGAATGTTACTGGAATCAACTGCAATTATGTATGGAATTACTTCAAGTGATTGTAGATGAAGTAAAGAAGTAATACCTAAACTTTCTTCAGTAATTGAACTATATCTGAAATTTGAGAAGTATCTTCATCAAGTTGAGATACCTTTAGTGTTTGATTCAGTATTCTGAGTACATGTCCCATTTCACAAAAATTTTTGATCAATTTGTAGTTGAAGATAGTAGCTTCAAAATGAGCTATCGCTCATAAAAACTTTACACTATACTGTGAGATCTAGCTTGTAGAAATACAGTAAGATGTGCGCCAAAAAATTCGTAACTGTCAACTAACTTTCACACTGATATGAAGAATCCTGCACACAATCATTACTTTTATCCAAACTAAATTATATATACATATCTGTTTGATGCTTCTAGATTCAAAACTCGTAATTCTAGAAGTTCCTATGCATTATATTACAAGTGTGAATTTGTCCCTTCACTAAGGCTTGAATTTCTGAATGCTTTGTTTCTGCTTCTCTTTGTCTTTCTTTATCCTGCATATGTCTTCATGTCTTTATGTCTAACTAGTGAGTGAATCTTCAACATAAATGATAAACATAACAATTGAATTGAGTATTTTCCTCTAGTTGAGTATGCATACAATAGTGCATTGCATTCATCTATTAAGATGAGACCTTTTGAAACAATGTATGGGTATAATTGTTTGCTACCTCATTCACTTTTTAATTCACAAAATCAGTTTGAGGTATCCAAACAGATGCTTGAAAACATCCATTTGGAGCTCAATACGGTAAAGAAGAACATCAAAGATGCACAAAAACATCAAAAGTTATATGATGATCTCAAAAAGAGACCCTTGGAATCTAGAACAAATGATCTGGTTTTTTTTGAAAGTGAGCCCTTCTAAATCAAATCTGGTTTTAGGCAAAGATCATTGATTGTCTCCATGTTATGTTGGTCCTTTTAAATTCTTAAAGAAAGTTCGTTCTATTGCATATCTACTTGATTTGTCTAACACTTTGAAAATTCATCCAATTTTCCATGTGGGATTACTTAAAAAGTATGTTCCTAATGTTGATCACATTTTGCAAGACAAATCTAAGTTGAAGGAAGATGCCACTTTTCAGCTTGAACTTGAAGTTATAATGGATAGGAGAATTAGACATCTTAAGAATCCTGAAATAGTGGAAATTTTAGTTACGTGGTTTGCATATCCTATTGAAGATTTGACATGGGCTGGTTTAGATGAGTTTATGGAACATTATCCTTCTTTCCAACTCTGAGGATAGATTTCTTCAAAGAGGGAAAAATTATAAGATACCACATTGATTTTACAAAAAATAAAAGAGATGTGTAGGTAATAATGAAATTTTATGTTTAAGATATTCGGATCATGTCTGCACAATTTTGTAGCAATAAGTTTTTACATTCTCTCTCTAGAAAGTTTTTGCATGCAACTTGTGTGGTTGCATGAAGATAGGTTAATGAGGATATTTTTCATGTTTTTTCATATCTCTATAAAATTTTTGATTTTGCACCTCAAAAGTGATATTTGGAAGGAGATTTGGACCTATGGCATCTCTAACACTATTGTATAGATTGAAGAACTAAATATTTTTGTGTCTCACAAGATTAAGCTAATTCCTCATTGATTTTGAGTTACAGTTCACACATCGGTATGTACGATATTTTGCATGACTGACATGTGTGTGTGTGTGTTGCAGGGATCGCCTCTATTTTTATAGGTACGATTCTTGAGGTGAACATGAAAAGTAGATGCATGGGTGGTCTAGAAGTGTTGGATGAGACATACGAAAAGATGCTATCTTGGAGCATGCAGATTCTAGGAGTGCATGTCTAAGAAGGCATGA
>CM035439.1:51388412-51390912 GCA_020310875.1 Ceratopteris richardii | reverse complement strand
GTTCCTACACATAATTCTCACAGCGTGTTTACAATTAGGCTCTCAAACTTTAACCATAGACTCATTAACTATGTACTTAGACATCTACACAAGGATTCTTAAAGCGATCAAGCACAGAAGGAGAATGCACAGAAACATCGGGCGCAATTTTCATTCCATTTTTGAAGAAATTTACAACTGAGTGATAAGAGAAACTTCTTCTTACTTCTAAGATGTCTAATGACTCATACAACTACTAATTACTCTATTCTCAGACTCTCTCATATTTGCCCCGACTTTTTTCTTGTATACTCTCTCATGAGTATACAAAAGTATAAGTGAACTATCTCTGAACTACTGTACATATGTGTACATCTCTTTCAGCTTCTGAATATGCACTTCCTGCATGCTTCATAACTTGAACTTTCCTTTAATCCTTTACTTCCAAACTTTCATTAGAACTTCAATTGTTGATTGCCCTGCACCAACAACTCCCCCTCAATCATCAATTGAGGTTTTCTCTATCTTCTTTATGCCTGCCATGTCTTTGAATCTCTGTAGCTTTGGTCCATCCAAGCTTTTGGTTAGCATATCAGCTATCTGATCTTTTGTTGAAGTATGTATGACTTCAATCTCTTTATCCATCACCTTCTCTCTTAGGAAATGGTACTGAATCGCAATGTGTTTAGTCCTGGCATGAAAAATAGTATTAGCAGCTAAATACAATGAACTCATGTTATCTCCATGAATAGTAGGAGTACTCTGAATGATGTAAAAACTCTTCATGAGAGTCTTAATCCATATCACTTCCTTTGCAGCTTCAACCATGCCTTTGTACTCAGCTTCTATAGGATGATAAAGCAACTGTGTGTTGCTTCTTTGAACACCAAGAAATTAACTTATCTCCCACATAACACCAGTATCCATAAGTTGATCTCCTATCATCAGGATTACCTGCCCAATCTGCATCACTATATATCTTGATGTTTGTATCTGATGTAAAACCATAATACAAACCCTCTTTGAGTGTACCCTTAATGTACCTCAACACTCTTTGACCTCCAATCCAATGTTCTTTCCTAGGACAATGCATGAATTGAGATAAAACTCCAACTGCATATGACAAGTCAGGCCTAGTTAATGTAGCATAGATCAGACTACCAACCAAACTCTGATATAATTTCATGTCCTTGAACTCTTCACCTCCATATCTGCTCAATTTGTGATTCACCTCCATTGGAGTAGGTGCTACCCTACAATCATCCATTTTAAACTTGATCAACAAGTTTCTCAAATACCTTCCTTGAGTTACATACACTCCATGTTGAGTGTATGAAATCTCCATGCCCAAGAAATATGACAAGTCTCCCAAGTCACTGATTTTGAACTCTTTCTCCATTTGCTTCTTTAGGCTTTGAATGCCTTTCTCATCTGTACCTGTAAGAATTATATCATCAACATATATGCACATGTATATGAACCCATCATCACTTGCTTTAACAAGCAAGCTACTATCTGCTTTAGATACTTGAAATCCAAGTTCTTTCAAGAACTTCACAAGTCTATAATTCCATGCCCTTGGGGCCTGCTTCAAACCATACAAAGCTCTCTTGAGCTTGCACACATGATCTGGATACCTTCCATCTTTGAATCCTTGTGGTTGCTCCATCTTCATCTACCTTTATCATATAAGCATAATCTTTCGTAGCTAAACAAGAAGCGTCATAGCTATACCTTGTAGGTTACCACTTGTGTCTTGATGACCTTCTAAGTTCTACACTCCTTGAGGTTTCTAGTTCATCACAATCAGGATCAAATCTTGGCATTTCTTCAACTTCAACCTGTACTTCATTATTCTCCTCTTCATCAAATATCTGAACCTTTGATTTACCTTTCTTTTGATTCACAACTTCTTCATCACCTGCATTAATATTGATTGTACCTGCATACCAAGTACCTTGCTCATCAAATGTAACATCCTTTGATGCAAGGAATTGTTTTGTGGATGGACTCCACAACCTATATCCCATCTGCTTATCATCATAACCAATGAATACATACTTTTCAGCTTTAGGTTCCAATTTGTGCCTTAATTGTGATGGCACATATGCATATGCCAAACATCCAAATACTTTGCAATGGTCTATTGTAGATCTCTTACCCCACCAAGCCTCATATGATTTCATACCCTACAAAGCTTTACATGGTAACCTATTGACCAAATAAGTAGCTGTGTTTACAACCTCAGCCCACAAATAATTAGGGCAATTTTTCTCCTTCATCATTGACCTTGCAAACTCAACACGAGTTCTATTTCTTCTCTCTGCTACACCATTTTGTTGAGGAGAGTACCTAGAAGTAACCTCTCTCTTTATACCTGCATTCCACATGTAATCACTGAACTCATTAGAGAAATACTCTCCACCTCCATCTGACCTTAGTCTCTTCAACTTATGACCTGTAATTCTCTCTGCATACACATGATAATGTTTGAATGTATTAAATACCTCTGACTTATCTT
>CM035439.1:51370912-51373412 GCA_020310875.1 Ceratopteris richardii | reverse complement strand
CTTTAATGTCTTCAATTTTCTCACCTTCATAAACACTTAGTTTATGATTCATCTCCAAAGGTGTACCTATAGGTTTAGTGTTCTCCATTTTGAACTTGAGAAGAAGATCCTGAATGTATCTTCTTTGAGTCAAATACATTCCTTCAAGTGTGTATATCACCTGGATACCTAGGAAATATGTGAGCTCACCTAGGTCACTGATTTTGAACTCCTCTTGCATGTGTCTCTTGATCCTTTGAATTCCATTTAGATCATCACCAGTCACAATAATATCGTCTACGTATACACATAGATAGATAACCTCATTGTCATCCCTTTTGATGAATAGAGAAGGATCTGAGCTGCTAGCTTTGAACCCTTGATCTTGAAGATATGTAACCAACCTGTAATTCCAAGCTCTAGGAGCTTGTTTCAATCCATACAATGCTTTCTTAAGTATGCAAACATAAGATGGATGATTAGAGTTTTCAAAACCTGGTGGTTGTGACATGTATACCTCTTCACTTATCCAACCATTTAAGAATGCATTTTTCACATCAAGTTGGAGGAGTCTCCAATTCCTTGCAACAACTACACTTATTAATGTCCTGATTGTAGTCATCTTTGAAACTGGTGAGAATGTTTCCTCATAGTCTATACCATGATTTTGTGAGCATCCTTTGACAACTAATCTTGCCTTGTACCTACAAACTGATCCATTTGAATTTCTTTTAACTTTATATACCCATCTGCAACCAATTACCTTTTGATTCGGTGACATTGGAACCAAATCCCAAGTGTCCATTTCCTTCAATGCATCTAGCTCTTTGTTCATGGCCTTTTCCCAATTAGGGTTTCCCTTTGCCTCTTCATACGCTGAGGGTTCCTCTGAAATAGAGTCTTTTGCCAAGTAGATTGAATGCTTCGTAACAAATGTGGAATCATATCCATACCTTTCTGGTTGTTTCTTCTCTCTTGCTGATCTTCTAGGCGCTTGTTTGGAGAATGCTCCAACCTCTTGCATCTTTGCTTTGCCTCTTGACTTCCATAGCTTGTAATCCTTTTCTCTTTCATCTTGGTCATCTTCTATATCACTTCTTGGATCCTGGACTTGTGTATCATGCTTGCCTCCTAATTGATGAGAGTCAGAATCAAGAGCATATGGTAGTGTTACCTTTTGTTTGTCTTCATCATACCAAGACCTGTGTTCTTCAAACACAACATCTCTACTTGTAGTGAATTGCTTGGTTGAAGGATTGAAGAACCTGTAACCCATCTGAGTTGAATCATATCAAATAAACACTACCTTTGTTGCCCTTTCATCTAGCTTACCTCTTATTTGTGATGGTACATGAACATAAGCTAAACAACCAAAAACCTTGCAATGTCCAAGACTAGGTTTTCTTCCATGCCATGCTTCATAAGGAGTCATACCTTGAAGTGATTTGGATGGTAGTCTATTGACAAGGTACAGAGCAGTTGAAATTGCTTCTACCCATAGATAATGTGGCAACTTCTTCTCTTTGAGCATTGTTCGGGCTGATCCAACCAATGTCTTGTTTCTCCTCTCTGCAATTCCATTTAGTTGAGGAGAGTACCTAGTAGTCACTTCCATTTCAATACCTTTGTCCTGCAAGAACTCATCAAACTCTTTGGAGAAGTATTCTCCCCCTCCATTAGATCTGAGCTTCTTTAGTGATCTACCTGTATGATTCTCCACATGTGCAAGATACTTCTTGAAGAAATCAAACAATTCATTCTTACTCTTGATAAAGTATAGAACAGTCCATCTACTATGGTCATCAATAAATGAGACATAATACCTTGATCCTGCCAATGAAGGTTCTTGACTTGGTCCCCATACATCTGTATGTACTAAGTCCAATAAGTTGTTGTGGATGTAACCTTTATGGTTGAATGGTTGTCTTTGTGCCTTCCCAATCTGACATGCATCACACCTGTTGATCATGTGTTGCTTTGATATGTTCGGCAGTCCTAGAACACTTTGATCCCTGCATATATCCTTCAAGGTTCTTTCATTCACATGAGCAAGTCTCTTATGCCACACTTTAAGCGCACTTAGGGTTTGAGACCCAAAGTTGAATAGAGCTGTGTTCCTGGTTTCTCCTACTTCAAAAGTAAAGAGCCTACCATGCTTCTCACCTCGGGCTATCTTTTTGAAGCCTTGACATGGATCTTCCACAAAAGCTCCATGTTGGGTGAACCTAACTTGCAAGCCTTTTTCAACTATTTGGCCTACACTTATTAGGTTTTTAGTGATAGTGGCTACATAGAGAACCTTACTTAGAATGTTTGTCCTGCCATTGGAAGCTTTGACATTACCAATCTTCTCCACATTGTGCTTCGTGTCATCCCATGTTTGCACTTCATGTCTATGCTTTGGACTTTCCAAGTCAGATAGAAGAGCAATGTTGCCTGCAACATGATTCAAACATCCTGAATCTATGTAGAACAAATGATCATCTTCTTTACCTTCTTTGTGGCTTAGATTCATAAGAAG
>CM035439.1:51360912-51365912 GCA_020310875.1 Ceratopteris richardii | reverse complement strand
GCTGTAGAGAGCTCGTGGAGAAGGCGACGGTGAAGACTACGTGGCAAGGTGTGGAGAAAACGCGATTTCACAAACGGCCTCCGTTTGCTATGAAAATCGCCGTGAAGGTAGAAGACCTCAAAATATTTTCGGCCTCTGTTTCGAGCCCGCAAGGTGGGGCCTATAGAAAAACCAGGTCAGTTTCAGAAACTGTAACTTGCGTTTGTGTTTGGCGACACTCATATATTCCAAATTCAGAATTTCAAGCAATTCCGTGTACTATTGATACACAAAAACTGTGTTTTTCTGAGATCGAACTGTCACGTCATAGTGCGACAGTGTTCAAGCAGAAGTGCTGCTAGTAGTGTGTTGCGGTGTTGTGAATTGTTGCAGAAATGGCAAACGTAGATGGAATGAGTCAGCTTATGAGCGATAAGCTGGACAAGAACAACTTCCATGCTTGGAGATTCAGAATGACGAATTTCCTGATGGGAAAAGGCTACTGGAAGTACATCGAAGGAGAGAATGAAAATGCTCCGCAGTTACCAGAAAGGAATCGGACTGCATAATAGTTAAGAGCAGATGAGGAATGGAATCAAGGAGCACGAAAGGTAATGTATTGGCTATCTGTTAGCATACAAGATAGCATGATTGGACACATACAGGATGCCAAGACTCCAAAAGAGGCTTGGAACAGTTTGGTCACTTTGTACGAGACCAATACAAAGGCACGGAAATTGCAACTCAAGAACGAGCTGCATACATTGGAGAAAAAGAGCATGTCGGTAAGTGACTACACTCTAAAAATCAAAAGCATATGTGAGTCACTTGCATCTATTGGCATGAATGTAGATGATGATGATAAGGTGGAAGTGTGCCTTCGTGGTTTAGGAGCTGCATATAAGCAGTTTAGAACTTCTATACAGACCAGGGAAAATATTCCGAATTTTGCTGATTTGGTCTCTATGCTGATCATTGAAGAAAAGAATCTTGGTGAGGATTCAAACTCCCAAGGAAAGCCCAGTTCTGAGCAGGTATTCTACTCTGGCAGAGGAAGAGGCAGAGGTAGAGGTTTTGGAAGTGGAAGAGGAAATAGTAACCAAGACCAAGGTCAACAACAGAATCATGCAGGAGGAAGAGGACAGTTTCGAGGCAGGGGGAGCCAAAGAGGTCGCAGAAATTTCCAAAGAAATGATTCAGGTAATGATAGTAAAGGATGCTGGAATTGTGGTAAACCTGGACACTTTGAACGTGATTGCAGGTTAAAGAATCAAAATAACAAAAGGCAGCAAAACAACTATGCATCCACAAGTGCAGATGATTCTGAGAAGCTGTTTATGGTTCAACATCACATGATGAATACGATGTCTGCTGGTGTTTCAAAATCGAATGATAATGTCTGGTATGTTGATTCAGGTGCTTCAAATCACATGACCAATCATGCAGAATGGTTTAGTAGTTTGCAGAAAATGCCAGTTCCTGGATATGTTGAAACAGGTGATGACACATCACATCCTATTGAGCATACAGGAAACATAGCATTGTCTATGGAGGACAGAAAGGTAAAGCATCTCGCTGATGTGCTGCATGTTCCAAATATAACGAAGAATCTAGTTTCTATTGGACAAATGGTTTACGAGGGATTACAAGTCAGGTTCAATGCTGATAGATTATATGTAGAAGAGTACAAGCAGGATGGACGATTGGTTGCCAACGGAAACAAAGTGGGTAGGATGTTCACCTTAGATGTGAAGATTCCTAAAATGAATGTAGCCATGTTTGCGAAAGGTGCAGGAGTTATTGTAGATGTAGAGATATGGCACAAATGGATTGGACATGCAAACTTGCAAAGGCTGAAACTGATGCAATCAAAGGAGATTGTCCATGGACTACCAAATTTCAAAGTTGCAGAAATGCAAAAGGTATGTGCAACATGTCAATTTGGTAAACAATCAAGAGCATCATTTCCACATGACAAGCATGTTAGTGAGAATGTACTAGAAGTAGTACATACAGATGTTTGGGGTCCAGCAAAGACCACATCTATGGGCGGTTACAGGTTTTATGTTACTTTCATTGATGACCATACACGTAAAGTATGGGTATATTTCATGAAAGAGAAGAGCGAGGTGTTTACTCACTTCCAAAATTTTAAAGTTATGGTGGAAAAGCAGACAGGGAAGTACATTCAAACATTAAGATCTGATGGAGGAGGTGAATACATGTCAAATGAGTTCAACAATTTTCTAAAAAATCATGGAATTCTGCGTCAGTTTTCATGTAGGTGCACACCACAACAGAATGGTGTTGCTGAATGCAAAAATAGACATATTGCAGAAATAGCAAGAGCCTTGATGGCTGAGAAGAATATGCCTCATTGTTATTGGGCAGAAGCTGTGCATACTGCTGTATACATCATGAACAGAACTCCGACTGCTGCTGTACATCAAGTTACACCTGAAGAGAAGTTTACAGGTAAAAAGCCAAACTTATCACATCTAAAAGTTTTTGGCTATATTGCATATGTACATGTTCCAGATGAGTTGAGGACGAAGCTTGATCCGAAAGCAGAAAAATGTGTCTTCATTGGATATTCCCTTGAGCAAAAGGGGTACAAATGTTATAACCCACTCACACGACAGGTGAAGGTGAGCAAAGATGTGGTATTTGATGAAATGTCAAGCTTCTATGCAGATGCCAAAGAAGGACTGAATCTTGAACCAAATGACAAAGAAAATGCTGAAAAATCTAGTGCAGAATCTCAAGTTTTGAGTGGACCGGATGCATCACCAAGCAATAGTTCCAACTCAAATCCATGGAGTGGAAGATTGCGTGGAAATTTTAGTCCAGCAAATTCATCAAATACATCCAAGAAAGGTAAAGAAAAGCTTTCTGCTCGTAGTAAAACAGGTGCAGGTTTTGAAGATGTTGATGGAGATTCAAGCGGTTCAGAAAAGAGTCTTGATGAGGAACTTGGATTGCCCTCTATGAAGACTCCAGGAGTAAGAAGCGCACATGCAGATGATACAAGAAGAAGTGACCTAGGACCAAGAAGATCTGGGAGGATGCATAATTCAGTGCAACGATTGACATATGATAGTTACATGGCTCGCCATTGTGCCTACGTGACAAAGGTAATACAAGATGCTGAACCTTCTTGTTTTGAAGAAGCAATTGGTAATGCAGATTGGGAAAAAGCTATGGATGAGGAGATGGCTGCACTTTATGGAAATGATACATGGAAGCTGGTTCCATTGCCACAAGGAAAGAAATCCATAGGCTGCAAATGGGTTTACAAGGTAAAGCATAATGCTGATGGTAGCATAAGCAGGTATAAAGCACGATTGGTAGCTAAAGGTTATGCACAAACATATGGCATTGATTATGAGGAAACAGTCAGCCCTGTAGCTAAAATGTCTACTGTTAGAACACTTGTTGCATTAGCTACAGCAAAAGGATGGACTTTGCATCAGATGGATGTGAATAATGATTTCCTACATGGTGAGTTACAGGAAGAAGTATATATGGACCAGCCACAAGGATATGAAGATTCAAAGCATCCAGAATATGTTTGCAGGTTGCAAAAGGCTTTGTATGGGCTGAAGCAGGCTCCGCGTGCATGGCATGCAAGGATTGCTGATTACTTAACCAGCATTGGGTTTTCTATGTGTGATGCAGATCACTCACTATATGCAAGGAAGGCAGATGATGGCATCACTATTGTGGCTATTTATGTTGATGATCTGATTGTAGGTGGTGATAATGAAGAAAGCATCAAAGAGGTAAAGAAACTTCTTATGCAGGAATTTGACATGAAAGATCTTGGTGTGCTGCGCTATTTCTTGGGCATTGAGTTTATACATACAGAAACAGGTATATGGATGTCGCAAAGGCAATGTGCCTTGAATATGCTGCAAAAGTATGGTATGACTGATTGTAAGCCGATTTCTATGCCTTTAGATCAGAATTTGAAATTGGATACTACATCAGGTGTAGCATTGGAAAATGCTACTATGTACAGGAAAATTGTGGGAAGTCTTATATATCTTACAATTACAAGGCCTGATTTAAGCTACACTATTGGACTTGAAAGTCAGTTTGTGCAGGTTCCTAGGAAGCCACATTTGGATGCTCTGAGGCGCACTCTACGTTATGTGAGTGCTACTTTGGATTATGCATTGTTTTATGAAGCTGGTGTAGATTCGCAGGTTCATGGATACACCGATGTAGATTGGGTTGGTAGTACTCCAGATAGAAGATCTACTAGTGGCTTTCTTTTCTCACTTAGAGGTGCAGCTATTACATGGAGTAGTAAGAAGCAACCCACTGTTGCTTTGTCGAGTAAAGAGGCTGAGTAAAGAGGTGCTGCAATGGCAGCATGTGAGGCACCATGGCTGGAGATGTTACTTACAAATTTAGGTGTGGAAGTGCAAAAGCCTATCACTATCTATTGTGATAATCTTAGCAGCATACAGTTAGCACGGAACCCTGTTTTCCATGCTAGAACAAAGCATATCGAGGTACATTATCACTTCATCAGAGAGAAGAAATTAGAAGGTGATATTGATCTTGTTTATGTGAGAACAGATGAGCAAGTTGTTGATATTTTCACCAAAGCACTTGGAGCTGAGAAGTTGAAGAAGTTTCAGAAGATACTTGGATTACACGATATGGCATTGAGCTTGAGGGGGAGTGTTGAGATATCAAGCTCAACATGTGATGATCCAGGATGACACGTACCAATTTTCCTTTTCTTTGACATGTATAGTGGTCACGTCGGTATATGTCAGGGATACTTCATTGAGCTTTATTAGATTTATCTACCGAGAGTGATGGCACATTTGTTTCTTGCCACCTCACTCATTCGTGGACATTAGGTTTTTCCTTATGTACTGGTCTTTAAATATTGCACTGGTTGTATTCTTGATTGTACATTCCTTTTATGTAATAGAAAAGGAAGAAGAAGATCATTCTTGCTTGCCTCAATCTGTGTGTGTGCTTCTCCTTGAGAGTGAGAGTGT
>CM035439.1:51343412-51350912 GCA_020310875.1 Ceratopteris richardii | reverse complement strand
TTATAGTTCTTTTGATATATCTAAGAACTCTCTGTCCTGCAACCCAATGTTGATCCTTCGGACAATGCATGAACTGTGAGAGAACTCCCACTGCATAACTAAGATCCGGTCTTGTTAGTGTAGCATAAATTAGGCTTCCCACTAATGACTGATACTTCCTCATATCTTTAAACTCTACACCACTATATTTGCTGAGTTTATGATTTACTTCAAGCGGTGTTGAAGCTTCTCTGAAATTCTCCATGTTAAACTTCTTCAGTAAGTTTAGGAGATACCTTTCTTGTGAAACATATACACCATGATCTGTGTATGTGATTTCCATTCCAAGAAAGTATGATAACTTTCCTAGATCACTGATCTTAAACTCCTTTTCAAGCAATTTCTTTACTTCTTTAATTCCTTCATCTGAGGTACCTGTGATTATAATGTTATCTACATAAATACAAATGTAGATCATACCTTCTTCTGTTCTTTTGATGAGTAGACTTGCATCTGCCTTCGACTTTTGGTATCCAAGTTCATTGAGATATTTCACAAGTCTGTAATTCTAGGCTCTTGGAGCTTGCTTCAGTCCATAAAGTTCTTTTCTTAATCTGCAAACAAAATTTGGGTATCTAGAAATTACAAACCCTTCAGGTTGTTCCATATAGACTTCATCTGATATATATCCATTCAGAAATGCATTCTTGATATCGAGCTGACTTAGCTTCCATCCTTTTGATGCTGCTATAGCAAGCACTGTCCTTATGGTTGACATCTTTGCCACCGGACTAAATGTCTCATCATAATCTATGCCATGCATCTGAGCATAGCCCTTGATAACCAGTCTAGCTTTGTATCTGGCTATCCTTCCATCTGCAAGTTTTTTAACTTTGAAAACCCATTTATTTCCAATTACTTTCTTACCATTTGGTTTAGGAACAAGTTCCCCATGTCTTGTTCTCCTCCAGTGCACTGAAATCTTCTTCCATTGCTTCTTCCCATTGCTTCTTGCCTTTAGCTTCATCATAGTTCTGAGGTTCTTCATCATCTTTGACCATATATGCATAATTTTTCTGAGTTATGTACGAAGTATCATAAGAATACCTTTCTGGTTTTCTTCTAGTCCTGCTTGACCTTCTTGGTTCACATTCTTCATAAGTGTCTGAATACACTTCTTCATCAAATATAGGAATTTCTTGATTCCTTCTTGTTAATCCATTTCTGGACGTACTTGCTTGCATATAGTCTTCATCTCTATTCACCTGCACAATTGATTTCCCTTTCTCTTTTCTTCTTACCTCTTCTTCACCTTCATTCGTTGTATGACTTTGATCTGCATACCAGCTTTTCTGTTCATCAAATGTAACATCTCTGGAAGCAGTAAACTATTTTGTTAGAGGATTCCATAACCTGTAACCCATCTGCTTTTCATCATATCCGACGAACACATATTTCTCTGCTTTTGGTTCAAGTTTATGTCTGAGTTGTGATGGTACATAAGCATAAGCTACTGATCCAAACACTTTGCAATGATCAAGTGTTGGTTTCTTTCCCCACCAAGCTTCATAAGGGGTCATTCCATCTAAAGCTGTACAAGGTAATCTGTTTACCAAGTATGTAGCTGTATTTACAGCTTCAGCCCAAAGATAATTTGGACAATCTTTTTCTTTGAGCATAGCTTGTGCAAACTCAACTAGAGTTTGGTTTCTTCTTTCTGCTACACCATTTTGTTGTGGTGTATATCTGCAGGTTATTTCTCTCTTAATACCTGCATTCCAAAGATAATCGTTGAACTCTCGGGAGAAGTATTCTCCCCCTCCATCAGACCTCAGTCTCTTAAGCTTTCGACCTGTGAGTCTTTCAGCATATGCATGAAAATGCTTGAATGTTTCAAATACTTCTGATCTTTCCTTCAAAACATATAACATTATCCATCTTGTAGCATCATCAATGAATAAAACATAATACCTTGAGCCACTGATTGATCCTTCTTTTGTTGGACCCCATACATCCGTATGAATGAGTTCAAGTACTCCATCATGTTTGAATCCTTTCTTTTGGAAAGGTAACCTGTGGGCTTTTCCCATCTGACATGCCTCACACTTATGAATCATATGTTGGTTTTGTACATTTGGTAATCCCAGTATTGATTGATTTGAAATCATAGCTTTAATTCCTTTTTCATTAAAATGACCTAATCTCTTATGTCAGAGATCAAGTTCTGTAATCAACTTTTCACCATGTGTGAGCAACGCTTGACCAATGTTCCCTTGTACTCTTAAAGTAAAGAGTCTACCTTCTTTCTTACCAGAGACGATCTGATTATATCCATTCTCGAGATCTTCTACAAATACTCCTTCATTTGTAAATCTGACCTGAAAACCTTTCTCAACTATCTGTCCTACACTAATCAAATTTTTAGGTATTGTCGGAACATACAAAACATTGGTTAGCAAATCTGCTCCACTCTTACATTTCACTTTTCCAATTGAATGTACACTATGTCTCGTATTGTCAGCTGTTTGAACAGTATGACTGGAACTACTTTTTTCCAATTCTGACATCAATTCTATATTTCCTAACAAATGATTAGAACATCCAGAATCAATGTAAAATACCTTTAAGTCTTCGTTATCTGATGTGCCGATTGAGTTCATCATCAATGATGTATGACTTTCATTCTATGTGTCATTTGCATAGTTGTTGTAGGTGGTGTTGAAGGATTGATTCTGTCCCCAACTTCTTGCTCCACCTCTACCATAGCCTCCTCTTTGATTTTGTCTACCGCTTTGAAAATTACTTTGATATCTTCCGCTGTCAAGATGAAATCCCGCAGGGAGTGTGCACTGAGTTTTTTCAAAAGATCATTGTTTTTGAGTTTTTGTGTGATGTTTTGATCGAGAGAGTGGTATATTTTGTACATATTTTGGCCGAATTGATTGATTGTGCGATGCGAAAACAAGTTTGAGATGTATCTGAGACCGTGTATATAAACAACAGACATTAGACCCATAAAAACCTAGGTTTGACCCTTCAAAACCCCTAAAAATATGGTTTTACCCCCCTGAAAAATGAACTTGAACCCTCGGAAATCCTTGGAGTTTAGACCGAATCTATAAATAAACCCATGAATTGGTGAGTTTGAGATAATTGTGAGTAAACGCCTAATTTTGTCGACCAAAAACCCGAGGTCGAACCCTTGGAAATGGCGGTTTTTGTAGGCCAAACCCTAAAAAACCCATTAAAATGTAAATACCCAGTGTGAAACCGAAACCATAGTTTATGGAAAAATTAAAATATCACCAAAATTAGAAAGTTAATTGAGGAGGTGGGAACGTTCTAGAAGCGAGTCAAAGGGGGGGCCTATAAATAAGTGCTAATTCATTTGTTTCTTCCCTACCCCGTGGATCTTGCTCGTGGATTGTCACCTCCAGGTTTATGCGGTTTCTGATTATCTGAAGTAAAGAGAAGGGAGGCTACTGTTGAGGATACCTGAAGTAAAGAGCGGACCGAAGTGAAGACCTAGAAGAAAAGCTTGGACCGCGAAGACCGAAGCGGAATCTCGAGGGCGGTTTCTCGCACTATAGCAAGGGATCTATTTTATACACTAGTCGGCCCGCACTATAGCGGCGGCTTTCATATTGTATCATCGCACCGCACTGTAGCGGTTTTATTGTACCATCGGCCCGCACTATAGCGGCCTCTTTGTATCATTCATTTTTATTGGAGTACTTCAGTTTCATTTCCGTTGTATCGTTGAGCTTGATCTGCATCACGTGTTTCACTGCGGTATCCGATCGTCTCTTTCCGATGCCCACGGTCCCACGTCTCGACACTTCCGAGGAGCAAAGGACCCCACGATGATCGCGCACGCTCCGGAGAGCACAGGCGAGGCACCCAGCGCGCAGACGCCGCTCGCAGGACAGCGGGAACGGCGCACTAGAGCGGGGCCTGATCCAACCCCATGCGCTGGCTTCCCGCCACGACCTCCTTCTTCCCGACACCTGAACCCGACGTGAAGCGAGGCGGTTGCCCGGTGATCCTCATCGCGTCACCCACTCCTTGAGGAAAGAGACAAGAACCTCGGCATCGGACAGAGATTTCAGGTACCAGCATTTCAAGTTATTTGAAATTTTGCATTGCTTCACATACTTATAATGTATGCAAATTCCTTTTAGAAGAAGTGATCTCGAGATTCGGATACGTTGAGAAAGTGGTTGCGGACAGGGGAGAGTTGGATGCGAGAGAGGCAAAAGAGTTCTTTGATCGACATGGAATTCGATTGTCTCTCACCACTGCCTATAACCCAGAGGCAAATGGGAAGATCGAGAGAGGTCACCCTTCCATTGTGAAGGCGATCTCTAAGGCTTGCAGCGATGACATCAAGTAGTGGCCTAGGTTTCTTCCATTCGCGTTATGGGCTGATAGGATGACTTACACTCGGTCCAGAGGTTTCATGCCTGCTGAATTGATGTATTGTCAGAAACCAATCTTCCCCATCCAGACTCAGATAGTGACATGGTTGACGCTCCCATGGAATGATGGCATGACAAGAGAAGAACTTTTATCATTAAGAATAAAGCAGTTAGAACAAGGAAATGAAAAGTTGAAAGAAGCAGTCCAAAAGTTAAAGGAGTAGAGATTAAAGAACAAGATCTATTTTGACAAAACCCATCAACTCAGACCACATAGGATTGAGGTAGATGATTGGGTGTTGGTGTACGACAGTACATTTGATACTCAATACGATGCTAGGAAGAAATTGACCAAATGATGGTTTGGGCCGTATGTGGTTACGTCTGTGTTTGAGAATGGTACGTATGCACTTCGTGAGTTAGACAGTACTCCTTTGAGATCTTTGATTGCAGGAAAGAGGATAAAATTATTCAAGAAAACAAATGAAGCGGATTATGAGATTGAGCAAGAACTTCTGGAGGATACTGATGACACTGGAGGATACTGATGACACTGGAGGATACTGATGACACTAGAGGATACTGATGATGCTGGAGGGAACTGATGACACTGAGGCTGATGCTGATGAAGAATGATAGACCATGAAGATAAAGAAAAGCTGGATCAAAATGAAGAAAAATGACTAGGTGAAACGTTTCTGATTTGAGATGTGTTTTCTTTCTGATAGAAGCATATGCATTGCATTGATGTGTGTGACAAAGATATGTATGAGTTTATGAAAATCATGTAGAATGAAGATACCAAATATCTATTATGGGTTTGCATGAAGCATGAATGACTAGGGAATTATATGAATGAGATCAGTTAGTGGACTAGAGACTTTTGAGAGTGAAAGCTTGGGGATGTGATGGCATGCTTAGACCAAGTGCATGTATATACTGATTGATTTGAACACTTAGTGAGTGGGAAACTTTGAATCTTACTACTTGTTTCTTATGAGATCTTACCTCCATATGGATCATGATTTATAAAGAAACATTCATACTCATGCCAGCTTATATGTGCGTGTATGTTGTTGGTGCGCTACGATGGGCTAGTAGGTGGGTGGAACCACCTTGGTCGGGTGATCAAGGCCATGAGCCGTAGCCAGTTTCATCATAGGCCCGACCTATCTGTTGTCATGCGCCTGTATGGGTCGGTAGGCGGGTGGAGTCACTCTGACCGGGTGGTCAGAGCCATGAGCTGACGTCGATTTCATGCAGGGCTGATGTTGTGTATGTCGTGTGCTATGTCGGGTCGGTAGACAGGTGGGGTAAACTTGGCCGGGCGGACAAGTCCATGAGTCGCACCCGATTTCGACATAGGCCGATTTGTGAAAAATAAAAGACAAAAGGAAATGCTGAGCTCAGATGAAGAGGAAAATAAAGAAAGAGAAAAAGAAAAATGAAAAAGAAAAAGAAAGAAAGATCTAATGGAGAGCTGATCAAGTAGGAGATAAATAGTAGGAATCGAGGTATATTCTACAAACTGAGTTAGTAGAAACATATGTATATGCTAGTACTTAGAATGAGCAGTTGGATCTGAAGCAGTTGAACAAACAAAAGATCTAGAAAGCTGACGATTTATTCATGTGATTACTTTTAAGATTGCAGACGCAAAAAGATAATATGATGTTTGTGAAGCTTGAATCTACCTAATTTTCTAAAATTCATACCAATCTTTATAAAAGATTGCATGACTGCATGAGATCATGATTTGAGTTTTGAAAAGGAAAAAGATAAAAAGTGTAAAGAGATTTTAAAAGAACCCCGATACTCTTCTGTTGGATCTTGCAGGTTGGCCCATCGGGACGATGTGCAGGTTTAGCGGGGGCGAATGTCCGGATGAAATCCCGCAGGGAGTGTGCACTAAGTTTTTTCAAAAGATCATTGTTTTTGAGTTTTTGTGTGATGTTTTGATCGAGAGAGTGGTATATTTTGTACATATTTTGGTCGAATTGATTGATTGTGCGATGCGAAAACAAGTTTGAGATGTATCTGAGACCCGTGTATATAAACAACAGACATTAGACCCATAAAAACCTAGGTTTGACCCTTCAAAACCCCTAAAAATATGGTTTTACCCCCCTGAAAAATGAACTTGAAGCCTCGGAAATCCTTGGAGTTTAGACCGAATCTATAAATAAACCCATGAATTGGTGAGTTTGAGATAATTGTGAGTAAACGCCTAATTTTGTCGACCAAAAACCCGAGGTCGAACCCTTGGAAATGGCGGTTTTTGTAGGCCAAACCCTAAAAAACCCATTAAAATGTAAATACCCAGTGTGAAACCGAAACCATAGTTTATGGAAAAATTAAAATATCACCGAAATTAGAAAGTTAATTGAGGAGGTGGGAACGTTCTAGAAGCAAGTCAAAGGGGGGGCCTATAAATAAGTGCTAATTCATTTGTTTCTTCCCTACCCCGTGGATCTTGCTCGTGGATTGTCACCTCCAGGTTTATGTGGTTTCTGATTATCTGAAGTAAAGAGAAGGGAGGCTACTGTTGAGGATACCTGAAGTAAAGAGTGGACCGAAGTGAAGACCTAGAAGAAAAGCTTGGACCGCGAAGACCGAAGCGGAATCTCGAGGGCGGTTTCTCGCACTATAGCAAGGGATCTATTTTATACACTAGCCGGCCCGCACTGTAGCGGCGGCTTTCATATTGTATCATCGCACCGCACTGTAGCGGTTTTATTGTACCATCGGCCCGCACTGTAGCGGCCTCTTTGTATCATTCATTTTTATTGGAGTACTTCAGTTTCATTTCCGTTGTATCGTTGAGCTTGATCTGCATCACGTGTTTCACTGCGGTATCCGATCGTCTCTTTCCGACGCCCATGGTCCCACGTCTCGACACTTCCGAGGAGCAAAGGACCCCACGATGATCGCGCACGCTCCGGAGAGCACAGGCGAGGTGCCCAGCGCGCAGACGCCGCTCGCAGGACAGCGGGAACGACGCACTAGAGAGGGGCCTGATCCAACCCCACGTGCCGGCTTCCCGCCACGACCTCCTTCTTCCCGACACCGCTTCTGCCTCTACTATTACTGTTCTGATTTTGAT
>CM035439.1:51313412-51333412 GCA_020310875.1 Ceratopteris richardii | reverse complement strand
ATCTCCTGCTCAACTTTACCATGATAGAGTTTTCTTTTACACACATAGATATGTTGTACCCTCTACAATGAATGGTTTTGGAGGGTTAGAGAGAATTGAAGTACATTCTCTTCTTAGCTTGGAATGGCCAAAACCTGATATATGGTCCGTATCATCTTTGAAGCAAAAGATGGTAATGGATATACATAACTCTTTGAAATTCACAAAAGTGTCTAGGTCTGTAGGTTTGCACTGGTCTTTTCCCATTCATTGTTTTGTATATTTATTCCAAGGATTCTCATTCCAAGAGACTTCCACCATGTTCATGTGTAAAGATATCACATATGAGCAAGTCGAAAGTCTTCTTGGTGAAAATTGGGGTTTGATGGAAGGAATTGCAAAAGGTGATAAATATCTCTGTAAAATAGGTGGAACAGGTATAGCATTTCGATATTTGAAACAACGTACTTCATTATACATCAGATTCTACTATGATCGTTGGATGTGCAAACTTGGCAAATGGATACCATTTCAAAGTTCAGAGGGATCTTTGCATTCATTTGAAATAAAGCTTAGATTGCCCAACAATGAAACAGAAACTATTTTAGTGAATAATCATTGGACCTTGGCTAATCTGAGAGAACACTTGATGATTATGGGGTTTGAAGGACTAACTCAATCCACCTTCGAAATTCAAGGACATAAGGTGAGAAATGTTTCATGTTTTTGTTAAAGTAATCTTTTTGTTATTGTTTATTTTACTTTAATGACTTCAATTTCTTGCAAATTGATTATAGCTGGGCAGAAGAATGGAATATGAAAGTCCCTGTAGATTGGAGCAAAGATGGAACAGAGCTCTCATTGTCATAGTTCTTTTGCAACCTGATAATGTCACTTCTTGGGCCTTAGTCATTGTATCTCATGGTTTTTGCACTTTTAAGAACCTTGTAAAAAGTAGGACAATTGATTCATGTTAGATATTGTATATACCTTCTTCTCTGCAATGGTAATTTCAAAACTTTTGGAATGTCAAAAAGTTTGTTCACTACTTTGAAATATGGTTGCTCATGTTTTTTTCTGTGCATTATTTTGTCATCAGAAACTCATTCTTTGAAATTGCACTTCTTTATTCTATACTTTTAAAAGTGGGCCCAGTCAATTTAAAAACTTGAAACTGCTATAAAAATGGTTCTATGTGCTCATTTCTCACATTTGCACTCTCAAAGAGCTAGAAAGCACATACTACAAGCCTCTAGAAATCTCGCGTGCAAGCAATGGCTGCTAGCACTTCCACTCCCATGAAATCTCCTCGAGATCTATTCATGGAGTTTTTGGATACTACAGACTACAATGGTCGTACGACTTTGTATGACCTAGTCTGTAGAGTCCCTAATCTTGAAGGGACAATAGCCATGAATTACGATGTGATCGATGAGATCACAGATTTTATGGAATTCTATATATTAAGATATGCCATAGATATTCCAGCATATGAGTGTAAATGGGTCCCCTGTGACCTGCTTTTTTACATTCATAAAGGAGATGAGGCATTTGCGAAGTGCTTAAAGCGTTTCATGGCTATTGCTGAGGCTTCAGGGCACCTGTTATATGACACAGTGCCCTTAATTAAACAGTTAAATAAGAAAAGGAAAATGGGAAGAAAATATCTTTCCTACATAGCACAACCATCTTTTTTGTCAATGAGGAGCCCGAACCTTCACCCATGGACCTACCCCATCTTGTTACTGGGGGTTTTGTAGATGACAAGAGGGAACCCCAGACAGAAGCTCTCAACTTATTAGAAGAGAGTCAAAACATTTCCAGAGAATTTCCTCAAGGAGTAGTGGACAAATTAAAGGAAGCTAGTACACAAAAGAGTCCACCCTCCAACTTAGACCCCGTGGAACCCACTCTACCAAAGGTAGAGATGGAAATGTTTTCAGTTGTACTTGTCGAGGGAGAGGATTTTTTGTTCCTCCACGATATTGAGAAGGCATTCGGTCTACGCCTCGACGAATGCCTTAGTATTTTCTGCTCAACCTCGGATGTTCCCATGGACAACACTTCTGACATTATTGAAAAGGCAACAATTCCACTTGGTGATTCAGTTGCAGACACCATTGCATTTGTGTGTGAAGAGATTTTGAGCCATGCCAACCAAGATGCCACTGAAGAAGATCTGGCCACAACAAGGGAAAGAATTTTGGAGAAGAAGATTCCAACATCCCCTGTTGTGGAGCAAAGTGGCATGGCCCATTCATCAATTCCACTAGATGCAATGGGAAGAGGAGAGGATGAAGACAGGCTTCAAGATGTAAGTCTCTACTGACATTTATGGTTGTCTCATATTCATACAAGATGTATCTATTTAATTTTATGATTGTCTATGTGCAGGAAACAATTGAAGTGGATAAATTTGCAGCAAGGAGTGGTGGTGATCGTGTTTCCCGGGGCCATGACTCTTCCTTGGCACAATACATTGGAAAATTGCCAAAGGAAGATTTTGTAATAATCCACAAGGACTTTTCCCCTCAAGGAAACTTCATGACTTGGTGTATGAAGGCCTTGAGTAAAGTTTTGTGCCTATCTACAATAATGCAAGGGACCAATTGTATATTTCTAGTTAGGAAGTCCCTTGCCCTTACTACCCTAGGGGTTAACTTTAGAGGAAAAATATTAGGTCAAATAGGAATAACATTGGGTCTTGGATTGATAGACCCTCAATTAATATCCCAATCAGTTTTGACTTACCAATTGCCTCTATCTTTTTAGAGAAGAAAGAATGTAGTGGAGAGGCTCAAGGCCAAGAGCCAATTGTAAAAACTTTATAATACCAATGTTTTGTTTTTCCAATTTCCATGTGCATTCAATCTATTATATCTTTATGGTTTTGACAATCTCATAACTTTTGCACAGTTTAATCAGTCTTTTTCCATTATTTCTTGTAATTTGTGTTGCCCAAAATGCATGCATTTGCTTAGGAATGCAAAAAAAAGGCTTGCCATAGAAATGTGGGGATGGGCCCTGCAAAAATTTTGCAGGGCCCATCCCCGCGTTTCTATGGCAGGCCTTTTTTTTGCATTCCTAGGCCATCCTATGCACAAGGTTACCTGTATTGCAAGTCTATCTCCCTCAATTAGCACCTTCACTTGGGGAAATGTGGAACACTCTTCTTATGTGCAATAATTAGAAAAAGTTAAGACTCCTCTAGGTGCACATAAGCATGCAGCAGTAAATAAGTACATGTATGTTCATAAACATTGCTTAGCTATTGGTCAGGGGGTTAGCATGTAGTGCACTCTAGCCAAGGCCAATCATATGCCCCAATGTGCATGGCATGTGTTTTCATGGTTTGGAAATGCCAAAAAAAGGCCTGCCACAGAAATGCAGGGATAGGCCCTGCAAAACTTTTGCAGGGCCCATCCTCGCGTTTCTGTGGCAGGCCTTTTTTTGGCATTTCTTAGCCATGAAATGCATTAAATAGCATTACCACTTACAACAAGTACAGAAAAAAGAATGATACAACTATGAAAAACACTTCAAAGAGGTACTGGAAAAACACACCTACAAACATAGGAGAAATAAACTTCAAAACATGTACACTAAGAGATAAACACTTGGGAGACCAAATATGAGAAGACAAAGATTATATTCATCATTTGGGATTTACAAAATATTCATCATATGGGATATACAAAAGGTTCTCCAAACAAGGGAGTACAAATTATGGTTAAGGGTTATTCCCTCTAATTCTCCTAGCTAGCTGCAAATCTTTAGGTTGTATTGTCACTCTCTTTGCATGGATGGCACAGAGGTTAGAGTCCTCCAACATTGATATAAGGTACGCCTCTGTAGCTTCTTGGAGAGCTTCAATGGCTATCCCTTGGATACAAAGTCCAACGCAATAGCATTGGATCTCTTCCTTCACAACTCTTGCAAATGACCTTCGTGGAATCAGAAGCTCCACAGACTTTTGATAGTGTCGAATCTCCACAAAGGCTCTGGTTTGATTTCTGCGCCTTTGTAGTGCTCTTGCATTTGGGGGGATGTTGGGTTGTGGTCGTTGTGGTCTACGACGTGGTTGATAGTTCTTCTTTCTTCTTGGAGGATGCCTAGATGGTCTTGCCTCATCATTTACTTCCTCTGCCCGACCTTGCTCTCTTTCTTCATCGGTTGGTCTTTGTCCTTGTCTTGGGGGGAGTGTCTTGCCTCCTTGTGTTACTCGATGGTTCACGGGGATATCATCATTGTTCCATGGTGGCTCATTTATACTTTCTTCATCTGAGGAACTCGATAAATTTGATGTCTCAATCACAACTCGTCTATGTCCTCGTTGTTTGGGCCTTGCCTTGATTGGTGTCCTGATTGGGGGCTCATCATCAGATGCGGAAGGGGAATAATTTATTTCTTGGGATACATCTCTCTCTGGTGAAGCTTCATCCCCCCGTGATGCAATGCTATCGGACTGTGTCCCTGCACCCGAGTTTCGTCTTGAAGAGTGGCTTGTGGCTCGATGCTTCTTGTGGGGTGTCATCCATGTTGGGCGCTGAGTACCTTGCACATGGCTAGGGTAGACGACATGATCCTTCCTAGCAGTCTGCTTTGTGCGTGCCATTCTCTTAGGTTGTAAAGTGGTAAAATGAGGAAGGACACCTCTATTTATAGGCTTTCACTTAAGAATTGTCCTGTTCACATTTAAATGAATAAAAATTAGTTTTAAGACATTAAAAGTATATTCACAAAAACAATAGAATTTTATTTGAAGTGAAAGGGGTTATAAAAACCTTGAAAAGAATAATGCATTTTAAGAGTTTGGAAACTATTTCCAAGCAGAACCCTCGCGGACTCTTTGTGCATGCCATTGGGCATGATGTACAGGTCCTGATGATGACATCCACTTCTCTCTTGCAATATCATGTTGTAGCTTTCGTGTAATCTTTGCTATTCGTGACTCACATGCCTTTTCCATTACATATTTTCTAGCAAATGTCCCACGAAAAAACCAATTGAACATTTCTTCTAAATAGTTTGATTGAAGTAAACCACCCCCATGATGAGTGTTTTTAAAGTAAACACCTCTAGCCCTGTAATGTGACTTCTCCATTCCTTGTGTACTAAAAATGTCCAGTGACCCATATCAATTCATAAAATATGCTCCATGTCCAAAAAGAATATGCTATGATCTGGTTAATAAGATATACACATAGTGTTTAACACCAAATAAAAAAATGTAAGCAAAACTTACTATGTAATGTGTAATGTTGCTTTCTCCCCAAGATAAGATGAATGACTGTGTAAACTCCTTCAAAGTCACTTGGAATAATTCTCGTTGTGAAGTATTAGTGGAAACCAAACACATCAAATGTAACAATTGATCAAACGATGACCAAACCTTCTTTCGCTTGTTAATGAGATCAACCTCACTATCATTGTCTGTTGTAATTGAACAGAGGTCCTTCCAAAGCTCCCATTTCCCATCGTCTTGACTATTCACATCTCTTTTAAAGAAATGTCGTGCCTTCTTCCCAGTCATTGAAACTTGTTGTAAAATCTCTTGAGACTCACCATACTTCTTAACAACTAAAGATATGTGGCCACCATGACAACCTATCGAATTCAAAAGATCTTCTATTTTTTGGATTGCTATTGTAGACCTCTCTAGTGGTTTCATTGCAAATGCATATTCAACATGGAGCTTCAAAAGCCTATCAAAGATCCTCATGAATGCACACAAAGTACAAAAGTGAACATTGACTGATGGAAATGGGATAATGGGGTTCCAATCATTGCTTATTTTATCACGAGTCGATTCATGTAACATTGGACACCTCAAAAGTGATATCTCCCATTCCCTGTGATTCGATGAGTCTGTTTCATTAATTTCTTCAGAGTCATCAACTCTCGTCAATGCCCTTGCAGGTTTAGACTGTCTCTTAGATCCTTTGTAACCTTGTGTACAATATGGGCAAGGATAGAGAGAAGATGCTCCTTGTTTACAACTGTTGAAGCTCAAGGTCAAGGACAAAGCATGGAAGCGCATCAAGGAAGTGGACACACAAGAAGAAGGAGCAAGTAGGGAGGTCCAAGAAGCACCTGTCAAATTTTCAGATGAAATCCCTACAAAAATAGTGATTATTATCACTAAAAACCATTGTAAATACCATTTTCCATTTTTGTAACTCCATTTTGTTCAAGCCAAGGAGTCCTTGAGCTTGAGGAGTATTAGAACTACCATCCTACCGAGTTTCATAATTTTTAGACTCCGTTTGAGCCCCCAAATAAGCCTTGGAACCTATTTTTTAACTAGGCCGGACACTAGGTATGGACAGGGCCAAAACCACTCAAAAACTATAAAAAGGGCTGGAGAGCTCATTTTTGGGGTTAGCTTGTTGTAGATTTCAGCTTTGTAAGAGAGCTCTTTGGTAATCGAAGCTTTCCATTGTTCCACTCTTTGCTCTTACCTTGTGCGCGTGTGTGTGTATGTGTGTGCATGCTTGTGTGCTTTCACTCACGCACTTGTGCCATCACTTGCTCACGGTCTTCATACCGGTCCTCATGTCTCCACGGATTGACAATTATGAGGTGTATCTCCTCAGGTTGGTACTCACCATTGTGCTAGAGTGACACCAAATTTGGCGCCGTTGCCGGGGAGAGAGCTTGGAGGACGAGCGTGTGACGGTAAGACGTAGAGTAGCGACGTTGGAAGGTAAAAAAATCATCACTTTCAGTTCAGTTTCTGAATTTTCCTTCTTCTTCATCTTCATCATCATCACCATCTCCACCCGCCTTCATCTTCTCAGTTTTTTCCATTTTTTAGAGTACATTCACCTTGTTTTTACTTGTGGTTGTGAGCAAGAAGCCTTGAGAGGGTGCAGAATAGAGGCGCTGAAGAAGTAGCACCAAAACAGCTAAAAATTTGAGTGAACAGCCCTGGACAAGACGAAACCTGCACCAAGTATCGTGAGAGCTGCGCCAGAGATCGTGACAAAGAAGTTAGAGAGGCTCTCAAGGTGAGCAAACACAGAGCAAGGGGAAGTGACAAAGAGCAAGGGGATTACACAGAGCAAGGGGAAGTGACAAAGAAGTTAGAGAGGCTCTCAAGGTGAGCAAACACCCATTTAATCTATAATTTCTCAGTAAATTAAGTTTGGAAAGGGAAACGATCTGCGTCAGGTATCGTTTGGTACTGACAGAGGTGAAAAGGAGTGATCTGGGGTGATACAGAGAGTGAGGAGAGGAGAGAGGAAAGAGTAGAGCATGTGTACAACCAAAACTTAGAAAAAATCTTTCCCAAAATTTGTCTAAGGGTCAAGTATCGTTGGGCTCCCGCGGTCGAGTATCGCGATACCTGACAAGTATCGTGAATCTCCTGTGGTTGAGTATCGCGATATTTCCCAGCCTTCATGTATCGTTTCGGCTAGAGATCGTTTCGGCCAGAGATCACGATACTTGAGAGGTATCGTGTATCGTCCAGGCCAAAGATCGTTTCGGCCAAAGATCGTCTGGATCAAAGATCGTGTATCGTTTGGCTTAAGTATCGTGTATCGCTTCTCAGAGATCGCGATACTTACCAAAGATCGCGTATTGTTTTGTTCAGGTATCGTCGATCATTTTGAGCCAAGTATCGAGTATCGTTGGTGCCAAAGATCGTTTCAATCAAAGATTGCGATATTCACCAGCGATTGTGTATTGTTTGGTTCATAGGTCGTGTATCGTTTGCATGAGAGATCGGTATCGTTTCGGTCGAAGATCGGTATCGTTTATCAGAGATCGCGATATTTATCAGAGATTGGGTATCGCCTAAGTCAATATTTATCAGAGATCGGGTATCGCCTAAGTTAGAGATCGTGTATCATTTTCTTCCAAATATCGAGTATCGTCTTGAGCTAAGTATCGTTTTGCCCGAGTATCGTGATAGTCAAGTATCGGGTAATATCGTTATACAGCGATCGCGATACCTATCAAAGATCGTGTATCGTGGAGTTTGCTCACGATACTTGTTGAAGATCGTGTATCGCCTACTTCAAGTATCGCGATACATACCAAATATCGTGTATCGAGTTCCTCAAGTATCAAGTATCGTGCCCTACAAATGTCGTGTATCGCCTGAATTGGAGCATTTCCTGAGAGACCCTGTTTCCCTGTTTTAACCCCCAAAACCCTGAACTGGCATAACTTTCTCATACAAAATCCGTTTGCTGTGATTATGGTTTTGTTGGAAAGCTCGTGGGGTATTTTGATAGGGTATTTTGAAGTTGACCCTCAGGAAAACTGGAAAACCAAGATGTTCCAAAGGATTTTGAGCAATATAAGAGAATTTTGGGACTAGAAGCCAAGGCTTATGAACCTGAGATCTGGCAGACACTTATGCAAGGATAGACAAAGCATTAGATCATCTGAGGCTAGTGTCAACCATACAGCCAAGTCTTGGGCTCAACAGCTTAGTGGTTATCCTTACACACGAAGTTCAGAAACCAGTGACTCGGAAATGTCTTTTAGCATGGAGAGACCTACACGTGGCTCAGGCACTGCCTATTTACAGACACCAGAAGGTCCTTATAAGACCCAATTGGAGTATATCAGGACCAACCAATTAGGTGCTCGCATCTATGAGGATGGTCTAAGGCGATCAGTGGTTCAACTCAAAAATCCTGACCAACCCTTTGGACTTGAACACCCAGTGGTCAAGTTTGAAGAGGGTGCTTACATTGATAAGGAAGGAACCATGTATGTGGTTACCAACTTACCAGATAGGACAGATGAGTTTGGAAATATCATTCCTGAGAATGAGATAGGAGACCTAGAGCAAGGAGGCCTAGGAGGAGAACCCAAGACCCCTAGAGGTAAGTCAGTCTTAACCAGAGTACTCACTCCAGAATGGATTCCTCAAGATAATAAAAGCATAGAACTGTTCGTGAATAGAGAAACGGAGGAAGCCTTTTGTAGATTTAGGCCAGATCAACCCAGCCCAGTAGTCACCATCTATGAATTCAAGGACCCAGAGACACCAGGGAAAGTTGTCTATCTAGATCACACATCTCAAAAATTATTCTTGATATCAGATCATGACAGACATGCTTACACCTGGCAAGGTGAATCAATTTTCCCTCCACCAAGATCTAATGTTTCCCAGGGCCTCCAAGGAGCTGGATCATCCAAGGCTCATGAAACCCAGAGGGAAAGAACTAGAGAGAGACTGGAAGTAAGCTTTGCAGACACAATGGGTGGAGACAGATCAGGATATGGAACGGAAAGACCTAAAAGGGAGAGACATAGAGTTTATAGGCATCAAAGAGATGATCATGATTTCCCACTGCCTAGACCACGAGAGCACTCAAGAACCCTTAGACCCTCTCAAGTGGTTAAGACAATGAAGAACTACTTTGATGGATTTGGAGATCCTTATGATCATGTGGCGGAGTTCAAACAAGTGCTAAGAGTTGAACATGTTGAAGACTTGTTCACCCAGTTCGAGGCATTTGGTTTGACTCTTAAGGGTACTGCCTTAGCTTGGTTTCAACCTCTAAACAGTCGCAACTATAGAGAGATAGGTCAGCTGCTAGAAGAATTCATTGTGGAATTTTCCAAAAGCGGTATCAGGCATAACACATCATCCTTGATCCACAGCTTCAAGCAGACACCCCAAGAAACAGTGCGACTTGCAGGAAGAAGGTTTAGACAGTACTTGGAAAGATGCCCTGTACCCGAATTACCCACATCAGCCAAACAGGTGGCACTGTTTTTAGATGGCCTATTGAGTACAAAATTAAGGTCATATGTATACTTGAAGGAGCCTAGATCCATAGAAGAGTGTATACGGATATGCATTGACATAGAAGACAACTTGGGTGAGGAGTTAGGACTATCCAAACTCTATAAGGACTCTGATAGTCCTACAAGTCATACTTCTAGAGCCTCCACTAAGATAGATGAGATAGCTGAGCAAGTGGCCAAAAAGCTAGGAGTTCAAAATAGACAAATGCCAAGGGTCACCTCAATGAAGCGATGTTATACATGTGGAGGAGATCACATGGCTAATGTTTGTCCGTTGACGACTCAACCCCAAGGAAACCCTAATGCTCTGTATTGCACCATTGAGAGAAAATACACAAATCATACGACTCAAGATTGTCCTTACAATAGGCAGGCTGTTAGACAAAATTATCAGCAACCTTACCAGCAGGGTAGGTATCAGAATCAGTACCAACAGCCATATTATAGGCCACAACAATATCAACCTCAATACCAGCAGCAATATCAGGCACCATATAGGCCACAACCAGTCCTAGGAAACCAACCGCCAGCTCCTGCCAATGTGATCCCAGTTAAATATACGATGGCGGAGGAGAACCCTAATAGAGCATTGGTGCCACTAACCCCATTGGTCTCAGAAAATGATTCTCACGCTCATGGTTCAAACTACTTCCATGAAGATAGTCCACATGCTTATTATATAGAGTCACCTGAGCAAAGTGAGACTTCTCAGTGTCAATATGAGACACCACCTATGGAACAAAATTGGGAGCCAGAATACTCCAATGTCATGTATACAAATCCAAATACTAGGCCCCAATTGAGACAAGTAAGACCACAAGCCCCTAGAGGACCATGCTTTAGATGTCAGGGCGATCATTTCATTCATGAATGTCCCCACCAACCAGCTCTGGGACTAGGACAAAACATCACAATACAAGGCTTTTGTCCTGAGTGCGGCAAGGAACATCTTCCTAGAGAGTGTCCCAGGAATCCCTCTAGTGCACCCAAGGTCACACCCATCAACGTGGTAGGCTTTGTGGCAGATTCAAGTTCAAGTAGCAGTAATGTGGCTCCGATACAGGCAGTTACTAGGGCACAGACTGCACAACAAGCAAAACCATCCGAGCAATCAGAGTCAAGTGAGTCAGGAGAGCCTAGTAAGAGGAAACCAAGAACATGGAAGGACACCAGAGAGAAGGCTAATTGCAAGTGGAACAAAAAGCTATCCGAGCTAGAAGAAAGCCTAAGGGATACCAAAACAAAAATAGAAGACATGGCATCTCAAAGCCCCTCACATACCGAAGCTCCATCCACTCCACCTCATTCCACCCCACCACCCAATGTAAATAGACCACAATCAGGGTCTGTTCTTGCAGATCCAACCCCAGAAGGCTTGGACATGATGTTCAAGGCCTACCAGGCTCACCTTCAAGAAGGACCAATAGCTGCAAACCTAGACAAGAGTTACCCTAGAGTGGATTTAGAGATTGAACGAATGAAAATGTGCATGAAAATGGTGGAACAAGCTCAAGCTATACTTGAGACTAGTCAGAAGTTCAATCAGACAAACTCTGTCAAATCAGATTTGCATTTCCAAGGCTTACTAGAAAGATTAGAGCAGTTGGTAAACAAACCACAAGTTTCTTTACCTCCACAGGCTCAACCAGTTATTGAGAGAGGAAGCTCACCACCAATGGGAGCTTATGTTCCTAATTCCACGGATGCTGGAATACCTCCTTCAATTCAACAGTACTCTCAAGAGTTCTTGCGGGAAATACAAGAAGAGAAATGGGCCAAGGAGGAGGGTAACTTCCCTCCTATTCCTGAGATTGATGATCTTCATGATCAATTTCCCCAAGACATCCCGTCTATCTATGGAGATCAAACAGAGCAACAAGAGGATGAGAGATTAGATTTTGAATCTAATTCTTTACAAGAGTTGCCTCATTTCACAGGCCCCTGGGAATCTGAATCTATCCAGATCAGAGCTCCCACAATATTGGTAAGAAATGAAGACTCAGTGATTCCAAGAAACACTGATGTTGTTAAGAACACTAAGGTTCAATGTCATCTCACTGTGGAAGAGTTGCTCAAAGCAAAACCTGAGCTGTGGAATCATGTGAAGGATCAAGTTCCACAACTTGAGTCCACTATGCCAAAAGCAAGCTCTAAGCAAAAAGTTCCAGAGATACCTCTAGACAAGATAGGAGACATGAGTGAAGGTGAAGAAGGTAACACTTATCTTCCGATCACCTATCAAGGTTACACAACCAAAGCAATTGTAGATTCGGGTGCTGGTGTTGCTATTGCGACCACCTCCTTGTGGAAGCGATGGGGCGAACCCACATTAAGACCAACAAGAATGAAGCTTCAAATGGCTGATGGTCATTTTGAAAGACCTCTAGGATTGCTCGAAGGGATAACTCTAACCACTTGTGGTGTAGAGTTTAAACATACATTTGCTATATGTGACTTTGAAAAGAATAATGTCTATGAGATGATCCTAGGAAGACCCTTCCTACGACAATTGCAAATAGTACAGGATTGGGGAACCAACTCCTTGTACTTACAACACTTAGGGGTCACCACCAAGGTCAATCTGAAGGATTACACCTTCAGAGATGTACCACCCCTACAGTGGAAACCTATCCACAAAGCAAAAGAAGATTCAATCTCAGTGCATTCTGGAAGTTCACCTGATCCATCCTGGCTGCATGAAGATACTCACTTGTGGATGTGCAAGGTCGCAAAGGAAGAGGAAAAGCGTCTAAAAGCAAGAGAAGATGGAACTTCCCCAGGAGATAGACCAATAAAAGACCCAGCCTATACACCGATGATATTTCCAGATGAGGAATTTGAGCCTCATGGTTGGGCAGAAATATAGCTACCATGGACATAGCAGTCAATGAAGAACAATGGACACCTCATTGTGATGAGGAGGGTTATGATATTTCAGTGTTCATGTGTCAGCCCCTGTTGGAAGAGTGTGATCCTAGTGAGTTCATAAAAGAAGAAGAGAATGACGATGATCTAGAATCCATTGTGATGGATACTTACTTTGACTCAGAGGAACACTATTTAGAAGACATAGGAGTGTTAACCCAAAAAGAAGAAGAACCCCTCACGAGTATTAAAACGATAAATTCAAAGGAAGGAAGTGAAGGAGGTCAAAAGAAAAAGAAAAGAAAAGCAGTGAAACAAGAAGAGGAAGAATCATTGTTTGAAGTACCAGAAAATTTCAAGAAATATGAAGTGGAAGACCGAAAAATTTTGGTACGGATGCCTAAGAGAGAGGCCATTATAGGAGAAGCATATGACAATAAAGAAAAGACCAAAAAAATTGTAGTGACCATTGAAGGGAACGAAGAACGATGTACGTACATAGGAGATGACCTAAGTGCAAAAGAAGAAGCAGAGCTTGTAGCTCTATTAAGGGAATATAGGGATGTGTTCGCATGGCACTATAGAGACTTGAAAGGAGTAGATCCAAAGATTTGCTCTCATACGATTCCGATGACCGCGGATGCCAAGCCCACCAAACAAAAGCCCTACACATATAATGACAATTATGCAGCCAAAATAAAGGAGGAAATTGACAGGCTGATTGAAGCTGGATTCATCTATGAGATTGAGCACACTGAATGGGTGTCCCCCATTGTAGTGGTGCCCAAGAAGAATGGGAAATTGCGAGTGTGCATTAACCTTAAAAAAGTTAATGCCGCTACGATCAGAGATAGTTATCCACTCCCAATCACCGACCATCTATTGGAGCGTGTTGCAGGCAGGGAAGTTTATAGCTTCCTTGATGGATTTTCAGGTTACAACCAAGTAGCCATTGCCCCCGAAGATCAACACAAAATGGCATTTGCCACAGAATGGGGAATCTTTGCATTTCGTGTGATGCCATTTGGTCTCACCAATGCACCTACAACATTTCAAAGGCTCATGTGTCATGTCTTCAAAGAGTTCTTGCGAAAGAACTTAGAAGTATATGTGGATGACTTATGTGCTCATTCCCAACAAAGAAGATACCACATCCCTGAGCTCAGACAAATCTTCAACAAGTGTAGAGATTATCGAGTGTGTCTGAACCCAGAGAAGTGTGTGTTCATGGTACGACAAGGTAAAATCTTAGGTCACATTGTTTCTAAGAATGGAATTTCAACAGATGAGGACAAAGTAAGAGCAATAGCAGAGCTGCCCAGGCCAAGGAATGTTAAAGAGGTACAAGCCTTTATGGGCCATTGTGGATATTACCGTAGGTTTATCCACATGTATGCCATTATAGCTAAACCTCTTTATGGGTTGTTAACAAATTTTGAGTGGAATGAAGAATGCGAGAATTCCTTCAAGGAGCTGAAAAGACGTTTGTGCACAGCTCCAATATTGACTACTCCGGATTGGAGCAAACCCTTTCATGTCCATGTAGATGCCTCCAATCATGCAATAGGATGTGTGCTAGCACAACCCACAGGTGAAGGAAACCTAGATTTGCCGATAGCATATGCTAGTAGGCAATTAAATGTAGCTGAACGAAATTATACCACAACGGAGAGAGAAGGCTTAGGCATGGTATATACTGTGAAGAAGTTTAGACACTATCTATTGGCCAATAAGTTCAAGTTTTTCACTGATCATCAAGCTTTACTATATTTGGTCAATAAACCTTGCAATACAGGCCGCTTAGTAAGATGGTTCCTCTTACTAATGGAATACGACTTTGAAGTTGTTGTCAGAAAAGGTAGAACCCATCTTAGGGCAGACCATCTTTCTCGTATCACTTCAGGAGAGCCACCGCAAGGAGTGTCTGATGAATTGCCCGATGCTTATCTGTTCAATTTAGAGGTTATTCCTAAATGGGCAAATAAGTTGGTACCAGTCCTAACCTTCGGGCCTGCAAATAAAAATGTGAAGACAAGCAAAGAAGAAATTGTAAAATCACAAAAGTATCAAATATTGGCCGGAAGTATGTACAAGCAAGATACCGAGGGCGTATTAGCTTGTTGTGTCGAGGACGATGAACATAATAGTTGGTTGCAACAAGCCCATGAGGGACTGCTAGGAAATCACTACCCTAAACAACGCACATTGCAGAATCTAAAACATTTAGGGGTGTATTGGCCTAGCATGGACAAAGAAATATAGGAGTGGATCCAGAATTGTCCAGTGTGCCAGAAGAGACCCCTAGTGGAGCATGCCACTCTTTATCATGTGTCATTAATCCCAGATTGGAGTGCTCCATTGGTTGAGTTCATGAGATCGGGAACATTACCCAATCAGGCTAGTCTTGCAAGAAAACGGAGCATGGAGCAAGAGGCTCAAGACTATGCCTTAGTAGGAGACAACCTATATCGAAGAGGCAAGGATGGTTACCTAAGACTGTGCGTTCATGAATCAGACTATTTGAAAGTCTTAGAAACTGCACACAATGGTGCTACAGGTGGACACTTTGGGCCTGACAGAGTAATTAAGACCATTCTATTCTCAGGACTTTGGTGGCCCACTCTTCATATGGATGCACATACGTATGTGAAGAAATGTGACACATGCCAACGTGCCCAATATCCGATAAGAAAAGACGAGATTCCTTTAAGGCCAATGATGGGAGGACGTGCATTTTCAAAGTGGGGTATAGACTTTGTAGGTCCCATCAACCCCCCAGCTAGAAACTCCCATGCAAAATACATTATTGTAGCCACAGATTACCTTACAAAGTGGGTGGAAGTAAAAGCCACGACAAAGAATGATGCTCAAACGACGGCTAAGTTCTTATTCAAAAATGTGTTCACTAGATATGGGTTACCAATAGAGTTGGTTAGTGATAGAGGTACGCACTTCTTGAATGAGGTCATTGAAAATCTCCTTCAAGAATTCATGGTGATACATAAGAAGTTTGCCCCCTATCACCCACAAGCTAACGGACAAGCCGAGAGCACGAATAAGATCCTATGCAACGTATTAACAAAACTTGTAAATAATAAACGATCTGATTGGGACAAACAACTTCATCATGCAGTTTGGGCATACCGAGTTGCCTACAAAACGGTACTCAATGCTACCCCATTTCAGATGGTCTTTGGATAGAATGCCGTGCTACCTTTGGACTTCCTAATCCCAGCCTTGAAAGTAGCACAAGAGCATGAGTGGAATGGACATGAGTTGTCTTCCAGGATCCTTGATCTAGAACGCTTAGGTGAGACGAGGCTACGGGCAGCAGCAGGCATTTATGCTGCAAAGAAAAGGCAAAAGGCATACTTTGATGACCATGTAAAGGATAAAGGATTGAAGGAAGGAGATCTAGTGCTGGTTTATACGCTAAAGCAACATGCCCGTCAATTGGAGAAACGAGGATATGGACCCATGATCATTAATAGACTCTCCACTAGCGGTGCAGTTCAATTGGCCACTTTAGAAGGTGATATCCTACCAAACTATATTAGTGGATGCCGAGTCAAGTTATATCAAGAACCTCTTACAGAGGAAATGCTCATGAGACTCAACACTGCTAAGAAGCGAAAAGAAGAGGAGTTAAGGGTTAGAGAAGAAGCACAATCAGAGGCAAGAGAGCGCATCAGAAGAAATAAGCTACGGCGGTTAGGCCTAGATGTCAACACAAAAGCTCCAAAATATCACATGGACATGTGCCAAAAATCGGGCATAACTACTTCTCAAATAATTGATCGACGGCCCTTTGTGACTATAGCGATAGGACAAGGAAAGAGTGTAAAGACTGTGAGAGCATTAGTTGATTCAGGTGCAGCAACTAGTGCAGTTCGACTTTCATACTGCCAAGACCTGCAATTGGACATCAAGCCCATAGAAGCCTATCTCATAGGATTAGGAGGCGTGGAGACCCCTTGTTTGGGCGAGGTGGAACTTCCCATCTCCCTTCAAGATGTTCCAATAAAAGTCAAAATGCTAGTGTGTCATGATGAGGACCTCACAGAGCCACTTGTCTTGGGTCAAGATTGGATTTACAACAATGCTGTCAACTTGAACCTAAGAAGTCAACTTCTTCATGTTTGGGCACATGAACAATGCATTACATTAGAATTGGAGAATTGCATGGCCACGGACCAAGACACCACACGCTCTCTTCTTTCCTCTAAGGCTAATCTTCTCGAACAAGATGTTGTAAATATCAAAAGATCTATGATCCAGACGGACACAATCATGGAAGGACAGTCACAAAGGCAAGAAGAACCTTCTTCTTTTTCAAAGAGTAAAGCATCCACATTAGTCCAACCTCAGAAGCAAACAAAACAGTGCAAGATAGCCAGTCTATCAAATCGACAAAGAGCCTTCAAGAAGAAAGAAGTTATGGGCATGAAGCAGATCTGGGTAAAGAAAGGAGTACAACCATCGATGTTGCCTCAAAGACTCCCACCCAACCAGATCGACCATGACAACAGAAGGACCAAGCACCCACAACAGGCTCAAGCACGAAGACTCCAACAAATCTGGGTATCGAAGCTATCAATGAAGGACGACCACAATCAGGTACAAATTTGGGTGCCTAAAAAATTAGCTACTACTCAACAAGGGCAACTACAGATGTGGGTACCCAAGAAGCTCTTACACGTACAAAGGCCTATGCTCCCCACCATGCAAAAGGCCTCAACAAAGGAGCCAAGGAAAGCAAAGGGTAAGAACAGATTACAAAGACCAGAAGAAGATACACTCAACCCTTCTACAAAAATAAGTCGGCACTCACCCAGGACATGGGTTTGGAAGCCAAAAGCACAAACAACATCCATAGAACCAAAGGGCCAACTACACTGGATACCAAAGTTTGGACAACATCAAAAGAAGAACTGGCCTGAGGTGATCTCTACAGGGCCAAATACTACTCGAAAATGGGTTCCCATTAGGAGGATTACATCATTTCGAGATCCAATCGACACCTCCAAACAAAGAATGCATCAACTATGCGAGTAACATCAAAAGCCTCAACGTGCAGTAACCATGTGCCTTTGGCATAACCTTGTCTTTTGCACCATTGAGGTCATGCACTTCCAAAGTATGCATCAACATAGGGCCACATTACATGGCCGTGCATAGACACAATTGAGAAATCCCAGGCACATGAGACACAATTTTCACATGCAAAATATGTTATTGATACTAACCTCTTTCTTCTTGTTTGATACCATCGTGTGCAAAAAAAAAAAAAAAGGGGCAAAGAAGAGGACTATGCTTGAAAATGATCATCAGCGGACTTTCAGCAAGGACATCCATCAACAAAAAGGAAAAGACAAGGGTCAAACACCATGCTGGAACTACAACACGAAGAGATGAAGATCAATAGACCCTTCACCATGGTAAGCTGTGTATGCTTCAACAACACTATAACCATGATCGATTAGGAAACCTCTTCGTCAGCATACCCTTGAGCACTTAGCTCAAGACCCAATCTCTTGCACCATACTTCTTGCCATGCATTTTCCAAGTACGCATACGTAGGGCCACATTACAAGGCCATGCACGAGGCACATAATTTGTTCAACCCATGCACTAATGCACTTAACCATCATACATTATGGGTTACAAGTACTTGGCATGAAAACTGTGAAAGCCATCGTTGGAAGAATCAGAGGACATCAGGGTGACCACTACAAGAGCAAGGAAGCTATCCACGATAGAGAGTTGCTCATAATCAACATTGATCACCTCCTTTGAGCAACTAGTCGTTTTGGACAGCTCATAAATGCACCATCAAGATAGAATACAAGGAAGAGGTAAATACAAAGGAACTACAAACTACAAGATCTAGCAGTGGCAAAGTAAGGAACTGGACAAATGATCAGGCTACATTGGGAAAATGGATCACCCCTGTTGGACGCAAAGGACGCTACCTCTCAACGTACTACATGGAACGACCAATACAACAAGGGTCTGTCAGGGACGATAGACTCAAGAGGGGGGGGAGTGTTGAAGCTCAAGGTCAAGGACAAAGCATGGAAGCGCATCAAGGAAGTGGACACACAAGAAGAAGGAGCAAGTAGGGAGCTCCAAGAAGCACCTGTCAAATTTTCAGATGAAATCCCTACAAAAATAGTGATTATTATCACTAAAAACCATTGTAAATACCATTTTCCATTTTTGTAACTCCATTTTGTTCAAGCCAAGGAGTCCTTGAGCTTGAGGAGTATTAGAACTACCATCCTACCGAGTTTCACAATTTTTAGACTCCGTTTGAGCCCCCAAATAAGCCCTGGAACCTATTTTTTAACTAGGCCGGACACTAGGTATGGACAGGGCCAAAACCACTCAAAAACTATAAAAAGGGCTGGAGAGCTCATTTTTGGGGTTAGCTTGTTGTAGATTTCAGCTTTGTAAGAGAGCTCTTTGGTAATCGAAGCTTTCCATTGTTCCACTCTTTGCTCTTACCTTGTGCGCGTGTGTGTGTATGTGTGTGCATGCTTGTGTGCTTTCACTCACGCACTTGTGCCATCACTTGCTCACGGTCTTCATACCGGTCCTCACGTCTCCACGGATTGACAATTATGAGGTGTATCTCCTCACGTTGGTACCATTGTGCTAGAGTGACAACAACCTAACATGCATTTTATACTCTTAAGGTCTCCACCCAAATGCCATTCTACCTCAAAATCACCTATATCATCTACAAAAAGCTTTTGCCCATGTATTTGAGAAGAGATTACTTCCATAATCCACGAAGTCCTACTAAAAATCCCTGAAATAACATTATTTGTTTCTTTGGGAACTTCTATAGCACCTAACCACCAGATATCTCTCTCTGATTGCACACTGTAAGTCAAATGGTCCCTCCCTCCTAAAGTTTCATCACTCATTGCATGGTCCATAATTTCGTTCATTAGCATCACACTCAACCTTTCTAGTCGCCGACCCTTTATGATTTGACACTCATCAAGCTTCAGTATGAAATTTAACTTAACATTACAGTCTGCACAAAAGAGAAAACATTATCTTAATATGACACTTGAATGCAATAAAACTTCAACACCAAATAAAATGTAGTAGGGGTACCTTTGATTGTTGAACTATAAAAGTGAACCATTGTTTGTTGAAGCTTCTCAAGATCCACGAATATATTGTTGAATTTAGTGTAAGTAAATCCTTGTGTAGATAGGATTTTTGATTGCTTCTTGGGAATATTTGGATGATAAACAGAGGCAGGCATAGTTTCTTCTATGAATAAATATTGTCCAATAGTACGAGTCACATCCTCATTTGAAGTTTTTTTATTGATAGAAACTTTATATGGACATGGAAATATACTT
>CM035439.1:51268884-51271384 GCA_020310875.1 Ceratopteris richardii | reverse complement strand
CGAGATTGCCTTCTATTGAGGATCCGGGTGGTCATAAAATACTCTAGGTTCTTGTGATCTGAATATACAATGACTTTATGAGCTGCTCCTTCTAGATGGTGACGCCAGGTATCAAACGCGTCTACTATGGCAAGGAGTTCTTTATCATGAATTTCATAATTAATTTCTGGAGGGGAAAACTTCCTTGAATGATATGCAACTGGATGTAGTTGTCCATCATCTCCATATTGGGAAAGAATGGCCCCTAGAGCAAAGTCCGATGCATCTGTCTCAAGGAAGAAGGGCTTACTAGAATCAGGATGAACTAGGATTGGAGCAGTAGTGAATGCTGATTTCAAGGTCTGAAAGGCCTTCTCTGCTTCTTCGGTCCATGAGAATTTGGAGTTCCCTGTAAGCTTGGTAAGAGGTGTCACTATCTTGGAGTAATCTCTGATGAATATCCTATAGAAATTGGCAAACCCCAAAAAACATTGTACATCTCGAACACATGAAGGTGGTTGCCAATCAAGGATTGTCTCAATCTTCTTAGGGTCCATAAAAATTCCTTTATCTGATACTATGTACCCTAAAAATTCCACTTCTGTCTTATGAAAAGAACACTTCTCCAATTTCGCATACAATCCTTTTTCTCTTAGTTTCTCTAGGACTATCTTTACATGATCTTCATGATCCTCTAGATTTTTTGAAAATATCAAGATATCATCAAGGTATATTACAACAAAATCATCTAGATATTCTCGAAAAATATCATTCATCATATGTTGGAAGACAGCTGGAGCATTTGTAAGACCGAAGGGCATAACTACATATTCAAAATGCCCATACCTTGTTCGAAATGCTGTCTTCCATTCGTCTCCTTCTCTGATCCTGACAAGGTTGTAAGCTCCTCGAAGATCAATTTTCGTGAAGAATTTTGCTTTTCCAAGGCGTTCCAAGAGCTCTGATATGAGTGGTAGAGGGTATCTGTTTTTTATAGTGACTTTGTTCAATCCACGATAATCTACACACATCCGGAGAGTCCCATCCTTCTTCTTTACAAATAGAATAGGAGCTCCTGCTGGAGACTTCGAGTGTTTGATGAATCCCTTTGCTAGATTCTCATCAATGTTCTTGCGTAGTTCTGTAAGTTCCTCTGGAGATAGTCTGTAGATTGGTCCAAAGGGTGGTTGTGTTCCCTCTTGAAGATCTATGGGACAATCATAAGGTCTATGCTCTGGAAGGATATCTGCATTCTTCTTTTCAAAAACATCTTCAAAGCCGTTGTACTGATTGGGTAGCTGTACTGGATCATCTTTCTTGGATTCTTGAGCTGGTATGGCATAGATCATATATGTAGGTTCCTTCCTTACTGCATGTATGAAGGCTTTAGCTCCAACATATGTTGGGTTCTTCTGGATATCTCGACGGGTGATTTTATTCTTTTCCCAATTAATTTCTGGATTATGTTTCTTTAACCACGACATTCCGATGATAACCATATTTGCTGGACTCGATATTACATTGAAACATATGTGTGAATCATGGTCACCAAGGTGTACTCTTAGTGGTATGGTTTCCATGGTTATATTCCCCGATGCTAGAGGCCGTCCATCTACTACTTCGGCTACTACTGGTCTGTTCTTTCGAAGTACTGGAATTCCATGTTTCTTAACGAGTCCTTCATCAATGAAACATGAGGACGCTCCTGAATCTACTAGAGCTATGAGGGAAAGGGTCTTCTTAGACAGGATTAACTTGACAGGGGCAAGACATGTTTCTACGGGTGTGGATGGAATTATGAGACCCTTTCGTATATCATGGTCCGGCTGTATGGTCTCTTTTACAACTGGACTTCCTCGTTTCCCTGCTCTACAAGGGTGGCTGCGACTTTGGAGTTTGTTCTCTTGTTGGGACAATTAACTGCAATGTGGCCAGGGTTTCCACAATATAGACATAATTTGTTATCCCTCCTTCTTTGTTTCTCTTGTGGTGTTAGAGGCTGGAACCTAGTTACATCTATCTGCATAGGTTCGGGCATAGTGTCATCTCTAGGAGTAGGCTGGAAAGGTTTCCATTGGCGAGGTCTTCCTTCTACTTGTTTTTCTTGTTTCCTTTCAAAAAGACGGTTATCACATTGAATGGCTTGGTTGATGTATTCATTCAATGTCTTCACCTCTGGCATCGTGAGTAGAAGGTCCTTCACGTCATCCCTTAAGCCCCATCTAAATTGGCTAATGAAATAATCTTCATGCCAAGTGAGGTCACATATCAACTGCCTAAATTCTGATGCATAGGTAGAGGCAGGGCGGTTACCTTGACGTAGCTTTCGAAGTTTTGTTTCTGCCACTCGACTCGTGTCTGCATCTCCAAATGTGGCGACAAGCTCTCCAAGAAATGCCTCATAATTATGAAGTACGGCCATATCCTTCTCCAAGATTGGGGCGAACCATGATAAAGCTTGACCATAGAGCAAGGTTCCAATAAAACCGACCTTGGATGCATCATCAGGGTATCTATCAGG
>CM035439.1:51251384-51261384 GCA_020310875.1 Ceratopteris richardii | reverse complement strand
AGCAAGTAGGGAGCTCCAGGAAATGTATGTCCAAATGTTAGTAGAATCCCTACAAAAATAGTGATTTTCATCACTAACAATCATTGTAAATATTATTTCCCTATTTTTGTAGCTCCATTTGTGCAAGCCAAGGAGTCCTTGAGCTTGAGGAGCTTTAGGAGTACCTACCTATCAATTTTCACATTTTTTAGACTTCGTTTGAACCTCCGAATAGGGTAGAGAACCTAATTTTTAACTAGGCCGAACACTAGGTCTGAACATGGCCAAAACCTAGTTAAAAACTATAAAAAGAGCTAGAAGGCTCATTTTTGAGGTTAGCTTGTATTTGAATTGAACTTGTATGAGCATTTTGGAAGTAATCTAAAGAACTCCATTGCTTCTCACTCTTTGTCTTACTGTGTGTGCGCGTGTGTGTGTATGTGTGTGCATGTTAGTGTGCTTCTCACTCACGCACTTGTGCCTTCACTTGCTCGAGGTCTTCATACCATCCTCATGTCTTCCCGGATTGACATTAAAGGAGGTGCTACTCATCACTGAGCTACACCAAATTTTGGCGCCGTTGCCGGGGATCGAGCTTTGAGGACGAGCGTGTGATGGTAAGAATTAGAGTTGTGACATTGGCGTTGTAGGTAATTTCTTTACTTTTCCTTACTTTTCTTATCCTTACTTCATCATCATCATCACCATCATCATCCCCATCATCTTCCACCTCCATCTCCATGATCGCAAAAATTTCAGTTTTTTGACTATATCTCCTTCCCCCTTTCATTTCCCTCATTTCACTTGTGAGAGAGAGCGAGAGAGCGATCTTGTGTGCACTGTTTTTGCATGTTTGTTGAGTTTTTTGTAGGTTCCAGCAACATCATCCCCTCCAGCACGTTGCGCAGGTACGGAAATGTGCAGAACTGTCTCGTAGTCGCCAGCTTCTGTCGATCGCGATTGACAAAAATTTTCATCTTTTGGTAAAACTGAGTGCACCCCAGTAGACTAGAGGCTTGGCACAGCTCAGATCCAAATTTTTTTTTGATAAAATTACAAGTTTTCAGTCCATCGCGATTGATAGCATCCATCGCGACAGACAGCCATCCATCGCGACAGACACCTGTCAATCGCGACGGACAGCCATCAATCGCGACCGACAACCATCCATCGCGACGGACAGCCATCAATCGCGACGGACAGCCATCCATCGCGACAGATAGCCATCCATTGTGACAGACACCTGTCAATCGTGACGGACAACCATCAATCGCGACCGACAGCCATCCATCGCGACGGACAGCCATCAATCGCGACGGACAGCCATCCATCGCGACGGACAACCATCCATCACGACAGACACCTGTCAATCACGACGGACAGCCATCAATCGCGACCGACAGCCATCCATCGCCACGCACAGCCATCAATCGCGATGGACAGCCATCCATCGCGACAGACACCTGTCAATCACGACGGACAGCCATCCATGGCGACCGATAGCCATCCATCACGACAGACACCTGTCAATCACGACGAACAGCCATCAATCGCGACAGACACCTGTCCATCGCGACGCACACCAATCCATCGCGATTGACAGCCCAGTCGATCGTGATTGACAGCCATTTTCGGCCATTTTTTAGGGTTTATTAAATTGAGGAATTTGGCTAATTTTGGGCATAACTATTGGGCTATAGGACATATAGGGAGGCTATAAACAAGCAATTTGAGGAAACCCTGTTGACCTGTTAGCCTGTTTGAACCCTGTTTTAATCTCTGAAGCCTGAACTGACCATACCCCGAGGTAGGAAAACTGAGGGATCCTTGGGATTGTTTTCCATAAAGGCAAAGGATAATTTGGTATGAGAGTTACATGCATGAAAGTGGTCTATTGTGTCATTTGAATCTAAGTCTTGAGCTAACCGTCGGACTTTTACAGGTCCAGCAAGAGCACTTGAGGGCATTCTAAGCAAGAGTAAGTGCAAGCTTGGGAACACGCGTCCTAGGCACACCAGGGCAACCAAGAAGGAAACAAAAGGTTGGAAATTCTCAACTCCCATTGTCAATTCCTAGCTTAGGCTAAGAATGACTAGTGATAGGAGTAAGCCAGGGTGACGATAGGCATCAATCAAGTGGAAGACTACCTATGCACTCAAGTTCAAGATTAAACATAATCTCTTCGTGATGCGATAACCTTAAAGGAAAGAATCTAACGTGGAACGATCAACTTACAGTGCAAAAATTAACTCAAATATTCCTGACGACGTGATTTCTGACAAGAGCATAAACATGGTAACCACTAAAAAGAATCAAGTAACTGATACAAAAGAACTCAGCAACGAGGTTGTACTTGGGCAAATTTGGGCTATTCAATTAGGCTTATGAACCTTAGATCAGGGCGACATCTAGGGAGAGATAGACAAAGTCTTAGGTCTTTAGAGGCTAGTGTCAACCACACTGCTAGGTCTTGGGCCCAGCAGTTGAGCCACCACTCATACTACCCTAGCTCTAAGACTAGTGAATCAGAGATGTCTCAAGGCATGGACAGACCTACGGGAAGTTCAGGAGTGCCATACTTGCACAGGGTAGAAGGCCCTTACAAGACGCAGCTGGAATACCTTAGGACCAACCGATTAGGTGCTAGCATCTATGAGGACGGCCTAGGAAGATCTGTGGTCCAAATCAAAAACCCAGACCAATCTATTGGGCTAGAGCACCCTGCTGTCAAGTTTGAAAATGGTGCATACCTTGATAAAGAGGGAACCATATATGTGGTCACTAGTCACCCGGAGAGGACAGATGAATTCGGGAATGTGATTCTTGAGACGGACATAGAGGACCTAGAACAAGGAAACATGGGTGCAGAGCCCAGGACCCCTCGAGGGAAATGTGTTCTTATGAGAATTCTCACTCCTGAGTGGATTCCCCAAGACAACAAGAGCATACATCTGCTTCTGAACCGAGACTGATGAAGCCTTTTCGAGGTATAAATCTGATCGACCAAATGATATAGGAACAATCATGATCTATGAGTTTAAAGATCCAGATAGCCCAAGCAGAGTGACCTACTTAGATCATGCTTCAGAGATGATCTTTGTGGTTACAGAACATGATAGACATGCTTACACTTGGAAGGGTGAATTCGTTTTCCCCCAACCAAGATTGAATGTGTCCTATGGTCACCCTGGAGCTGGAACATCCCAAGCTCATGGAACTCAAAGAGACAGAAGTAGAGATAGGCCAGAAGTAAGCTTTGCCAACCCAGGGGGCAGAGGAAGAACGAGGACGGAAAAAAATAGAGTAGAACCTGAGGTACTTAGAGCTCCCAGGAATCAAAGACATGCGGATGAGTTCCCTCTACCACAACCTAGAGAGCACACAAGGACTTTGAGACCGACTCAGCTAGTCAAGTCCATGAAAAACTACTTCGATGGCACTGGAGATCCCTACGATCATGTGGCTGAGTTCAGGCAAGTCTTGAGAGCTGAACAAGTGGAAGATCTATTCACGCAGTACAATGCCTTTGGTCTAACCCTTAGGAACACAACCCTTACGTGGTTTCAACCATTGAATGAGAGGCAGTTCAGGAGCATAGACCAACTCCTAGAGGCTTTCATTATTGAATTCTCTAAGAGTGGCATAAGGCATAATACCTCCTCATTGATTCACAGCTTCAAGCAAACCCCTCAAGAGACCGTGAGACTTGCAGGAAGAAGATTTAGGCAATATCTAGAGAGATGTCCCATCCCTGAGCTACCCACACCAGCTAAGCAAGTGGCTTTATTCTTGGATGGATTGCTAAGTACCAAATTGAGATCTTATGTGTACTTGAAGGACCCTAGGACCATAGAAGAGTGTGTACGCATGTGCATTGACATCAAGGATAACCTAGGGGAGGAGTTAGAGCTTTCCAAAATATACAAAGATTTTGATAGTGCCTCTAGCCTCTCTTCCACGCAATCCACATCAATTGAGGAACTCATTGAGAAAGTGGCACAAAAACTAGGTGTCTCTAGCAAACAAATCCCAAGGTTTGCCCCTATGAAAAGATGCTATACTTGTGGGGGTGACCATATGGCAAATGTATGTCCCATTATGGCTCAACCCCAAGTGAATCCCAGTAGCCAATACTGCACCATAGAACGGAGGTACACCAATCACACCGCGCAAGATTGCCCCTACAATAAGCAGGCGGTTAGGCAACCCTACCCTCAACCATACCCTCAGCAGGGAAGATACCAGAATCAGTACCCACCACAACAATATGCTAGGCCTCAACAAACCTACCAACCACAGTACCAAAACCAACAAAGGCCTCAGCCTGTGTTAGCACAACAACCCCCTCCCCCAGCTAATGTGATCCTAGTAAAATATGCAGCTGCAGAAGAGAACCTGAATAGAGCTATAGTCCCTGTAACACCATTGCTTTCTGAAAGTGACCCGAGTGACCATAGCTTTGATTCGATGCATATTGACAGCCCCCAGGCCTACTACATGCAGTCTCCAGAACATGGTGAGTCCTATTACACTGAAGAGCCAAATGAACCTAGTTGGGAGTCAGATTACACAAACGTCATGTATGCAAACCCCAACCCTAGACCTCAACCTAGGCAAGTAAGACCCCCATTCCCTAGAGGACCATGCTACAGATGTCAGGGAGATCACCTCATTCATGACTGCCCCATGCCCGCACCTACCCAAACCCAATCAGTGACGATCCAGGGCTTTTGCCAAGAGTGTGGAAAGGAGCATCTCTTACGAGACTGCCCTAAGAATCCTAATAATATGCCAAAAATCACTCCTATTAACATTATTTGGTTAGTGGTAGATTCCACAGGAAGTGTCACTTCCACTGCACCAGTACATGTAGTCATTAGAGCTCAAGCATTGCAGCAAAACCAAGGGGTAGGCCAGGAAAAGAGCCCAGATGTTAGTGAAACAGAGAGCATGACAAAGAAAAGGACTAGAGCTTGGAGAGATAGTCATGAAAGAATGAAAAGGCAATGGGCAAAAAAGATGAGTGAACTCGAGGAAAGCCTCAGAGAAACAAAGGCCAGGATAACTGAACTCACATCTCAAACTCCCTCTCACACTACCACACCACCACCATTCCCGTCTCCATCCGACCTGTCACCTTCCAACCCACCTCACACAATTCCACCACCTCCAAGAGTAGGATCAGTCCTAGCAGACCCCACTCCCGAGGACCTTAATATGATGCTTAAAGCATATCAGGCCAGAATTCAAGAAGGGCCAATCGTAACCGATCATGAAAAATGTTACCCTAGAGCTGCACTAGAGCTAGAACGAACCAAAATTTGCGCGAAGATGGTGGAATTGGCTCAGACCATGTTTGAAGCCAATCGCCTATTTAACATCTCTAGTTCAGCAAAGACACAATTGCACTTTGATGGACTGTTAGAAAGAATAGAGAAGCTCATTGCACAATCAGAAAAGGAACCCGCCTCTCAACACAAGGACAAGGCAAGTGAAAGTGCAGGTCTTCCTGCCTAGGAAGCCTATGTGCCTAACTCTACGGAGCCAGACACATCATCTTCTCTGAATCCGTTCACACCAGAATTCTTACGAGAGATTCAAGAAGACAAATTGGCTAAAGAAAGTGAAGTCCCTCCTCCTATTGAACTTGTGGATGATGCACATGACCAATTCCCACAAGACATCCCCTCCATTTATGAGGAGCAGGAGAGCACCCAATCTCAGGAAAGACTAGACTTTGAGTCTAATTCTTTACAAGAATTACCCCACTTCACATGCCCATGGGAAGCTAAGTCTACTTGTATGAGAGCACCCACGGTCATGGTAAGAAACGAAGACTCGATCATACCTAGGAACACAGAGGTAGTGAAAAACACTAAAGTACAGTGCAACCTCACCTTAGAAGAGCTACTCAAAGTAAGGCCAGAGCTATGGAAACATGTAGCCAAACAAGTACCAGAGATAGCAAAACCTCGTTCTCAGGTAGGATCCCAGAGAACAGTGCCAGAAATACCATTGGACAAGATAGGAGACATGAGTGAGGGCGAAGAGGGAAACACATATCTTCCTATCACCCATCAAGGATACACCACCAAGGCCATTTTAGACTCAGGCGCAAGGGTTGCAATTGCTACCACTTCCCTATGGAAGTGTTGGGGCAAGCCAGCACTCAGACCCACAAGGATGAAATTGCAAATGGCCGATGGTCACATAGAGCGACCCTTAGGGCTGTTAGAAGGAATAACTCTCACCACATGTGGTGTTGAGTTCGAGCATACATTTGCTATATGTGATTTTAGCAAAAATCATGCCTATGAAATGATCTTGGGAAGACCATTTATGCGACAGTTGCAAGTGGTACAGGACTGGGGAACCAATTCTTTGTACCTGCAACACTTAGGTGTTACGACCAAAGTGAATCTCAAAGATTACTCTCATAGAGATGTCCCTCCTATCCAATGGAATCCCATCCATAGAGCCAAAGATGATACGAAATCTGTGCATTCCATAGGATCAGGATCCTCATGGATGCATGAAGACACCCACCTATGGATGTGCAAAGTGGCAGTAGAAGAGGAGAAAAGAGAAAAGGCCAGAGAAATAGGTGCAAACGAAACACATAGACCCATTCAAGACCCAGCCTATGCACCTGTAGTATTTCCTGATGAAGAATTTGAACCACATGGCTAGGCAGAAATCCTAGCAACAATGGATGTAGCCATCAATGAAGAACAATGCACACCTCACTGTGATGAAGATGGCTATGACATTTCAGTCTTCTCCATAGAGCCGATCATGGGAGAGGCAGTGTTAGAAGAGTGTGAACCTAGCCTTGATGCATTTGAGGATGCAAGTGACTCCGATCTAGAGTCAATCATTATGGACCCACCTTTTGCATCAGATGAAGAATACTTCTATGAAGTAGAATTTCAACCCCAGAGGTATGGAGAGCTTACAAATGATGTAAGGCTAGCCACACATGTGACCCGGAAGGAAGAAGGAAAGAAAAGAAAGAAGAGAGAAGTCTCACCAGAAGAGGAAGAATCTTTGTTTGAGGTCCCGGAAAATTTTAAGAAGTATGAGATAGATGACAAGAGAGTCATGATCAGAATGCCTAAACGGGAGGCACAATCAGGAGAGGCCTATGATAACAAAGAAACCACCAAAAAAATAGTAGTGGCCCTAGAAGAAGGAGAGGAGAGATGCACGTACATAGGCCATGACCTGACAGCAGACGAGGAGCACGAATTGATAGCCTTGCTAAGAGAATACAGAGATGTGTTCGCTTGGAGTTACAAGGATTTGAAAGGAGTGGACCCTGACATATGCTCACACACTATCCCCATGACCTCCGATGCCAAACCCTCTAAGCAAAAGCCATGCACATACAATGATAACTATGCTGTCAAGATCAAAGAGGAGATAGATAGACTGGTTGAAGCTAGATTTATCTATGAAATTGAGCATACTGAATGGGTATCCCCCATTGTTGTGGTGCCCAAGAAGAATGGCAAGTTGCGAGTATGCATTAACTTGAAGAAGGTTAATGCAGCCACAATTCGAGATAACTATCTACTTCCTATCACAGAACATCTCTTAGAAAGAGTAGCAGGCAAGGAAGTGTACAGCTACCTCTCCGGAGCCTCATGTTAATGTTGTAACGGGGACACAGTGTCATTTTTGTGTCCATTGCAATGTTAACATTTATTCATGTATTCTCAAAGAACCAGCTGCAAAGTTTTCAACATGGCTGAGGCGGCAGGAACTAGCTCTCAAACAGAAACGAGCCAGCAAGTGGTGGACTTAGACAGTTTACCCGTTTTGCCTGAAACAAACGAAAGACCAGAAGAATTGCAGGCCATCAAAATCATACCTATAGCGGACCCTCCCAGTGGCCATACCATGCCCGTAGGAAAAGCTTCCCACTGGTTTAGTGAAGTTGCAGGACCCTTGGGAGAGGGAACATACCTATGGGAATCAGAGTTGGACTTTAATGGGAAGCAAGGCAAATACCATTTCTTTACAAGAGAATTCGAGAAGTTACAAAATGCAGAAGGTCTACGTTCGGTATGGAAGAAGGCAGGATTGGATGCATATTTCAGTGCACGGCTCCCAAAGCCTGACTTCATGCGATGCTACTATCTCATCAACACCTTGACTCCAAACAAGAACCCAAAAGGTGCAAGCTCATTTGTGATCCCATCTCTAACAAAAGGAAATGAGCTCAAGAGGTTTAGGTTATCCAACAACTTGGTGAGAGAGGCCCTAGATATGCGCGGAATGCATATTCCTACAGAGAAGGAAACCCTAGTGCCGGATTACATGAAGAATCGAAGCCTCACCAAACTCAAGGACATGGTGTCCATGATGCTAATGTTGCAATACACCTTCGCATGTGCATGCAACACTTTGCTTTTCCTGCCCAAGATAGATTCACCATGCCGCCCAAAAAGATTTGGTTTAGTTTGTATCTGGCAGAGACACAGAGCCTCACCATCAACTTACCCCACTGGATAATTGATTAGATACACCTAGCTCACAAACGATGGCCGCAGAAACAGGTTTTATATGGTTGTTGTGCTCTGACGAGAATCATTTATAGGTGTTTGGCTTATGACATCCCTATTCAATGGGCCCTAATGTGGAATCGTGTAGAGCAGTTTAGAGGCAGGGCATCCACTAGACCCCCTTCTAAGAAGATGAGAGGTACTGTCCAAGTACCTTGTGCTCAACCACATGGAGCCACCCTAACACCAGACGTCACCCCTCTACCCCGAAGAGTCCGACCATTCACACTCCGACGTCCAAGATGCAGCACCGATGGTTCTACCTCGATATTCCCTCCCATCCCAACCGATCTTGAATTTCCCAGTGGTGCACCTTTGGAAGAACTCACGAATGAAGATTTTGAACAATTATTACAAGATGTAGAGCTGGAGGCAGAAGAGGCACAACAAGTGGAGAATGTGCAAATGCAAGCAACAACTGCCCAAGTACCTGTCACCACAGTAGAAGTGGATGAAGAGGATGATGAAGATGAAGAACAGGAGGAAGATGAGGAGGATTATGATCAAGAGAATCATGATGAGCAACAAGAAGTGCTAGAAATTGTAGGTGCACCTGCATATATAGCTCAACTACAAAGGTTATACGACACAATCAAAGCAGTGCAAGAAAGGCATCAACTCTCTCTTGTGTCAGGTCAAGATTTAATGCAAGAAATGCTATCAAATGATGGGGTGGATCAACATTTCATTGACACCCTCAAATTAGTGTCAGAGTCTTTAGGAGTTCCGGAGGCTGTCCACACTGTAGTCCGTCAGTCCGTGAGGTATGACAAACGCAGAGTCGACACATTACCACGAGCAGGTAAGACTATCAGGATGCCCATCACAGAACAAGAGGTAACCATTGAAGCCACAACTACCCCCACCACCACCATTGACCTCTCTGCCGAAACCTTTGTTTAGACATCACCCATCTCACCCCAGCATCCCCCATCACCACCTTCTCCACCCCCACCACCACCTCCCACCATGGAAGAAATGCCAGTCATCACCTCTACCTTCACTTATAACCCACCCTCAGTCACATCATTTTCCTTTCGAGAACCCACCTCACAAGACACCCTCCTCTCTTTCATCACGAATCCCTTGTACACTTCAACCCTTCTACCCTCCGAACCCATAATTGGCCATCCCATAATTCCAAGTGTGGTTGGAAACCCGGCACCCACCGAAGGCACCCTGTGTTTCCCAGCCTATCCCCCAATACGGGTACCTCCATTCCATGACCCTCACTTCCCATCTGGCCCCTACACCTCTTTCAACCTAACCTCACCACCCCAATACCCATCCTTTGTGGAGCAGTTCATCCGCTCTCCAATGTTTCAGAGGCACATTTCCCCGATGTTCGCAACGACATCAATTTACACGAACACCACACTCACTTCACCTACCATACCCACCTACATGGTAGCCCCTGTACACACCACTCTGTCTGACCCAATGGACATTTCACC
>CM035439.1:51148884-51221384 GCA_020310875.1 Ceratopteris richardii | reverse complement strand
GAAAGTATTATCTAAGACATGTTGGAGGCATTTGGCATGGTAGAGTGGAAGACCTTATCAAATCAAATGGAGAATAACATCAAGATAAGAAAGTATGAAGGGGAGGAAGTGGATGACATGTGTTTTATAGAGCAATTATCACTTCTTTAATTTATGCAACCCTAAGTAGACACATAGGTGCCACATTCATGAAAAACAAAAATATTGCTATGATAGTTTAAGGAGAGTTTTAATGAAGGTTTATACCATCCTTTCAATGATGTTTTTCCAAGGTCAAGGCATACTTTGATGTAGATTGGGATGGAAGAAAGAAAGATAAAAGATGTTGGAAGTTAAGTTGCATTTCAAGCTCAAGAGTGTGGGACCATGCCCCAAGCTTTAGCTTCCACATCATCCACAATCAAAAGAGGATGATTTCCACGAGTTGGAGGCATCAAATTATGTCAATAATGGAAAGATTTTGATTAGAGAAGAAATATGTCACCTCTGGATGTGATTGGACCTGACTTTTTAACATGTATAAGCTCTTGATTGGTTAAAAGAGGTTAATATGTAATCGTTAAAACCTCTAATTAGTTGTAATGTGACTTGGATTTGTAGAAATAGGTGCCCAAGCTGACCCCTTGCTTAAGCACACCCCCTACTAGGTGTTATCTGCATATTTTGTTGAGATTTCATTTTACACACTCTATCTCTCTAGATGATCTTGGCACACTCCCTGTTCTTGTAATTGTTTTTTGTCCTTTACTATGAATCCATTTCTAGTGATTTTAGTCTTTGTTGAAATCTTATAAGTTCTACTTTGAGTGCTCTAAGTCTCGCCATCACGGCTTGTAGAAGTTCAGAGAAATATTTAGAATAGCATCTTTGTAGTGATCTAATACTATGAGAAGAGATCAAGTTGTCTTTTTTGATTCAGCTATTTGAGGCATCATCCAATGTCCAAATGAGATTACTTTACTCTCCTTTGAAATATCTCTAATTCTATTTGTAGCTTGCAAGGTTTCGTCTTAATTCTTTGCATGTAGTGAGAGAAACTCTGAAACCCAAAGCCTATCTAAAAAAATGAGGACCCTAGGAGGGTTCATTTTCTTTCATTATGTGCATAAGAGTGTTTGTCCTCCAATGATGGTATTAGAGCTATACGTGGAGTTCAAAGAGAGATGAAGGAGTTGTTGAAGTGAAGAATAGACCTCATTAAAGTTTTAAGAGAATAAGCAACAGGTATGTCAACAACAAAGGGAAGAAAATAAAGTCATCAAATCAAAGAAAAAAGGTCATCAAGAGGAGTAGCTCTACGTTTTGAAGTAAAAGCCATATCTTTAACCTTCATTGCATCAAGGGATGTTGGAGTTAGACGTATGTGGATGCATGCAAACAACACAAGGAAGAAGAAGAAGCTTGGAGCACAACACACAATATTGAATGTATCACCGCTAGAATGTACAAAGATAAGTAGCCTATTAGGGCAATAAGCGTATATACAAGCCGTAAGAAAAATCTCCTAAAGAGGGAAAAAAGTGCCCCGATGGTCCTAGAGTGTTCACACATATCACTACCTAAATATATCATCAAATCTCTCTTGGGAGTGATGCAATGAACAAGGAGCCGACACTCATGTGTAAGGAAGTGCCAAACTATGTGGAATCAATCCACAAAAGGAAGTAAGCCCAAAGCTTTGCAGAAATCTTCAAACTTCTCCCTAGGTAGAGCCTTTGTAAAAAGGTCTGCAATGTTCTCCTAGGTGGGCACATATTCCAAGCTCATCTCCCCAGAAGAGAACCTCTCCCTGACATAACAATAATGCACCTCAATGTGCTTAGTGTGAGCATGGAACACACGGTTTCTTGTACCAATGTGCTCTGACTGTCAGTCAAGATGGTGGTGGCAGAAGATTGACTAACACCCAAATCAGCCATAAGGCATCTAAGACACACCCACACTGAACAATTGTTGTGAAAGCTGCCCTATACTCAGCCTCACAACTGCAAGTGGCCATAGTAGGTTGCTTCTTGCTCAACCAAGATATACATGAGGTACCAAGCATGAAGCAAAAACCACTGGTGGACACACGAGTGTCATAGCAACCAACCCAATCATTGTCAGAAAAAGCATGCAAATTTGGCGGTAGTGATCCCCCCTTGGGATAAAACAACCCAAGTAGTCGGGTACCACTCAAATAGCAAAAGATGCGCTTAATTGCCTGCCAATGCTTGACACCAATGCATAAACCTGCTCATCTCTGACACAACAAATTGAATAAAATTGAATATCTGGTGGAGTAATGCATAAGTAAATCAAACATCCAACAACTTGCTGATAGAGAACAACATCAAATGCATCTCCAACATCATAAAGACTCAATCGTAAACCTATCTCCATAGGAGTGGCAATAGGCTTACAATCTCCAAGGACAAAAGGCTATAATAATGTGTCAATATATTTCGTTTGACACAAAGCGATTCCACCATGAACTTGCATAAACTGAATGCCCAAATAGTGATGCAAATGCCCCAAATCAGACATCTCAAATGAGGCATGCAAATCAGCCTTGGAATCAGCAATATGCATGTCATGAGGAACAATGAGCAGCATGTCATCAACATACACCACAATAATCAGAAGCACATCACTAGCATGCTTTACATATAAGGTGCTTTCAATTGGACTGTTCTGAAAACCATGTGCAATGAGATAAGCATGTATCTTCTCATACCAAGCATGTGGTGCTTGCTTTAAACCATATAATGCCTTCTTTAACCTACACACCTGGTTTTCATGCCCTTTTTACAAAAAGCCATAGGGCTGAAAAACATACACTTCTTCATGCAAGTCACCATTCATAAATGTTGTTTTAATGTCCAACTGATGTACATTCCAACCATGATGAACTGCAAGTGCACATATGCTTAGATGCTATGAACAGTAGTCATATGGCAAGTAGGAGCAAATGTTTCATCAAAATCAATGCCTCTTTCTTGCGCATAACCCTTTCCAACAAGCCTAGCCTTATACCTGTCAACTATTCCATCATGTTTACACTTTATCTTGTATACCCACTTAGTGCGAATGGCCTTCTTGCCAGGAGGCAAGTCACATAAAGATCAAGTACCATTTTTCATGATAACATCATATTCAGATTGCATTACAGCCATCCAATGTTCAGAATTTCGTGCTTCATCAAATGAAACAGGTTCCGTCTCATCAAAGAGACTAGAGGCAGCCATAGCATAGCAATCTAATGCAAAAGAGGCACTATGAGAGCCTGACCGAGTATGATATGGTAGAAGTGCATCTAATTTGCTATCACCAAAGTCTGCACCAGCCATTTTGGCATAGTTTTTGCCTGCTCAATATCAGCTCTCTCATCAACAAGTGCATCATGTAATTTTGCATTAGAAATGGAATGAATTGCATCATCACATGAAACTTGCAAAGGTTGAGAATTTGCCTCATTAGGACCAGCACTAGACTGTCCACCTGTAAAAAGAGGCAGCAAAGTATCATACATGTCTTTGGAGCTAACAGATGTCTCCTTAGTACATGAAAGCAATGATTGAATAGCATCTTACACAAAAGCAACATCAAGGATAACTAGAATGCATTTAGTCTATGTATGATACAGATGATAGTCTTTACTTTCAGAACTATACCTAGAAAAAATATATTTTACTACTTAATCATCCAATTCTCCACAATGTTGTTCAGGCACTAAGGCATATGGCAAACAACCAAAAACATGCACATGAGAAATAGATGTCTTGCGACCATGCCAAGCATCATATGGAGTGATAGACTGTAGCGCTTTAGTGGGGCACCTGTTAAGTACATATGCTGCACACATGATAGCCTCTAGCCAGAAACTATGTGGTAAAGCCTGACTCTTGACCATACACCTCGCCATTTCCATGAGTGACTTGTTCTTCCATTCATGAACTCCATTTTGTTGAGGTGTATACAACACTCTACATTGGTGTTTTATCCCACGTTCAGATAGAAGTCACTTAAAGTTAGAAGACATATATTCCCCCCCTTGATGAGATGGAGGGTGCCCATTTTACACGCTGAAAGATTTTTAGCCAAAACCAAGAACTCTTTGAAGCACATAAACACTTCAAACTTTGTCCAATGGATATGCCCATGCATGCCTGGAAAAATCATCCATGAAACTAATGAAGTAAAGATAGTTCCCAAAAGAATGTGTCTGCATAGGACCACAAACATCACTATGTACAAGCTACAATTTCTGAGTAGCCCAAATTGAACCATCTTGTGGAAAGGAAGAATGTTGCCTTTTGCCCAAAATAGATCCTTCACAGACATGTTTTCTAAGTGCCTCAAGTTTGGGCAAAGTGGAACCATTTTTTATATCTGTAGGCATAGCAAACTAGCAAAATTCAGATGACCAAAGCCTGCATGCCAAAGCTTTGCATCTGACATAGCCTGAGAATCATGTACTACACATGAAGAATCATTTACAGATCTTTCATAGTCTATGAGCTTATACAGCCCACGACACAAAATGCCATAAGCAATAATGATGTCCCCATTTGACAGATCATGAATTGTACATCTGTCATTAACAAATTTCACAACCAAGCCAATCTTGGCTAATGCAGAAACTGATAACAGATTTTTCTTGATCCCTCGCACAAAAAAAGCATCTCACAAAGTGAAAGAACTACCATCAGCAGTAATCAAAATGATCTTACCAACTCCAATAACAGGATAAGAGGAGTTGTTGGTGCATGTAATAGTATTCCCTGTAGGGGCAGAATCGAGTGAAGAGAAGAAACTAAGCTGCGAGGTAATATGTTTGGTCACCCCACTATCAAAGTAGCAAACATCTCAGTCTATTCCAAACATGCACTGCTCATGAGAAGATGGTTCAAAATTGCAAACAGTAGTAAACACCAATTCTTCTTCCTACACAAGATTAGTAGACTTTGTTTTTGGTGTAGAGACCTCTGCAACAACCATTCTGGCCTCTTTCTTCTTTGCCTCTTTAGCATCCAATTTTGGAAAGCTCTTAATGACATTATCATTTTCTTTATAGTATTTGCATAACAATTTTCTACTTTTCTGATTTTTTCTCATCTTTGTCTTCTTTCCTCGAATATGCAGCATTTGCAGATTTTTGCTTACTAGTAGAAGAGCTCCATTTTCCTTTGCCCTTTTGACTAGCTAGAAAAGCTTCATTTTAAACATGCATAATGGACCTATTCTTCCTATTCTCATCTTCCTGCAATAGAATACAAACTAACTCTTCAAATGATAAGGCATTTGGATTGCCTTTCATCATCAAATAAAGAGTAGAAGCAAAAATCTAATATGAGTCAGGAAGACCATTCAGAACGGTCTGCACAAGTGAGCTATCTAGTATAAGTTCATCAGCAAAAATCAATTGTTCCTTCAAATCCTTGATCTTTGTCAGAAAACTATCGATCGAATCACCTTCATTCATATGCTCACTCTCCAACTGTTTTGGAGGTAAGCAACACAAACCTCATTCCTAGGTTGGTACAATGTGGTAAGTGTATCCCGAGCATCCTTAGCTATCCTCCAAGAGTGAATGTGAGGAATAATGGCATGTTTGATAGACAAGGCTATCAATGCATGTGCCTAAGCATCTCTGCCATCCCAACGGATTTGCTTTGTAGTAGTTGCAATAGAAACCGCAGCACGAACATGAATCTGTAGAATATCATCATCTTCGACACCATCTCTATTAGCTTCAGTACCTATATTTGTAGTACTTGTATTCATAGGGCTAAAAGGATGTCTCTCAACACCCTACACAATGTTCCATAGTCCTTTTGTAACCAATACATGTCGCATCATATAAGCCCATAACGGGTAGTTGGTACCATCTAACTAATCCTCAATAGCCAACATACGGAATACATCATTACTTTTAGCCATGGCTAGTGACTAAAATACCTTGATGCAAAAAATTGACTGTATCTCAAAAAGTTGAACAAAACTACCAAGACAAATTTTGCTAAACCTGTAGCAGACTTCGAGATGCTTATACTGGCAAACCAAAACTAGTATATACCTTTGGCACAAAAAGACAAAATAGGTTGTACAAGCATTGTGATAGTGCATTTGGAGGCCAAAACAAGCTCAGATCCTGATTTCAGCACCACATATGAAGTTGTTTTGATCTCTAAAACACCCTGAACATGATCACCAAATTTCATGCAATTTTGAGATTGCAATGGAAGAGGTGTTGATGACACCCTAGATGAAGTGACGGCCTGCTCTGATACCAATTGTTGGAGTTAGACATCTACGGAAGCACGCGAACAACACAAGGAAGAAGAAGAAGCTTGGAGCACAACACAAAATACTAAATGTATTACCACTAGAATGTACAAAGATAAGTAGCCCTTTAGGGCAAGGCGTATATACAAGCTGGGGAAAAAAAACCTCCTAAAGAGGAAAAAAAGTGCCTCGGGGGTCCTAGAGTGTTCACACACATCACTACCTAAATATATCAATAAGGGGGAGGTTCAAAGGAGCTAGAAAGCATCATGGTTGATCTCAATGCTTAGATTGAGAAGTTTGAAAATGGAAACTACTAGCCATGTCAATTTAGAATAATAATTTTTTTTTAAATGGGGAATGGTTTGTGGGTGACTTGTGAGAGGTGGAGAACCAAAAACCTATATACATGAGTTAAATCCAACCAATGAATAGAGAAGTGCACTAAGAGAGTGGGAGAAAGGGACAAAAGAGTCATTTTTATTTTATCTCAGCATATTAGCAACTCCATGATAGGACATTTTCAAGATTTGAATACATCAAAGAAGGTGTGGGAGTGCTTGGAGAGATTATACTTCACCTCCACAAAAACTACAAAGATTTAGCTCAAGAATGTGATAAATAATCTTTTGAAAGGCCCATCTCAAGGTACTAATGATTACATATTAAAGGTCAAAGAGCTTGCAAATGCATAGGGGTCAATCCGTTGTGCCCTAGATGTTGAGGATCTTGTAGCACACACCCTAAATGGACTTGGGTATGATGAAAAATGGAGGTCATTCATAACTTCAATGTATGTAAGGGACTATCTTCTTGATTATGATAAACAAATCACTCTCATGGTTATAGAGGAGATGAACCTTAGTGGTAATGAGGCCAAGGATAGCCAATGGAAATTGTTGTATGCATGTAGAGGAAGAGGAAGACACAATCGAGGTGCTACAAGAGGAGGAGGAAGATGTGAAAGCAACCAAGGAGGTTAAGAAAAACACGAAAGATGTGAAAGCAACCAAGAAGGTTAAGAAAAACAAGAAAATGCAGATCAAAGACATGGAAGAGCAACAAGTAGAGGAAGAGGTGGAATATTTTGTGGAAGAGGACAACCACTTCAAATGGATGCTTTGTAAGCACTAAGCCAGGTCATTTTGCTAATGAATTGTATCATAGAGCTCAAAGACTAGGGAATTAAAGCAATAACAATTATTATAGAGGGAAAAATAACTGTGCAAACACCTCATCTAGCAAGGGGAATGATTATTTACTTGCCATGAGGTATGATAAAGAAAAAACTCAAGCTTGTGAAGAAGTATGATATGTAGGCAGTGGATGTAGAAACCATATGTTATGTTGGAAGGATCTCTTTAGTAATTTGCACGTCCCAAAGCATCAAGGACGTGTGGAAACATGTGATAACGAGAGCATACAATTCAACATGTGGAAAATATCATTTTAGAAGGGAACGAAAGGCCAAAGTGCTTATCAGAGGTATTACATGTCCCTACTATTACCAAAAACTTAGTTTTAGTAGGCGAAATGGTATGAGAAGGCTACCAAGTTAGTTTCAATGAAAGAGGATGTTCCGTTGAGGATCCAAGGGTAGGTTTCAAGCTCATAGCAAAAGGAAGGAAGCAAGGGAGAATGTTCACAATGGACATAAATCAGCCATGCCATTCAATTTATGTCACATATGGAGACAAGAGGATAGTAGAGTTGGACCTATGGCATAAACAAGTAGGTCACATCAACCTAAAAAAGCTTAAGGATATGCAGAAAAGGATCTTGGTAAGAGGCCTACCAAATTTTACATCTAAAATGTTGCATGAAGTTTTTGTTGCTTGCCAACAAGCAAAAATAATCAATCATGCCCATCACGAAGAGTACCTATGTGAGGGCAAATATTTTAGATCTCATTCACATGGATGTTTGGGGTCCAACAAGAGAAGCATCCCTTGTTGGAAATAGGCATTTAATAACCTTCATTGATGCATTTTCAAGAAAAGTACAATTGTATAACAAATCAGATTTGTTCTACTACTTCAAGCAATTCAGGGCACAGGTGGAGAAGGAGTCTCACAAGTTTATAAAGAATTTGAGATCTGATGGAGGGGAGATTAATTCTTCCATGAATTTTCTAAATGTTTGCAAGTCAATGGCATCAAAAGACAATCTACATGCAGATCTACCAATCAACAAAATGGGGTAGCAAAGAGAAAGAACAGACACATGTTTGAGTTCGAGGTCTATGGAAGCATGCACACAACATATGGAAGAACAAGAAGAATCTTAGAGCACAACATACAATATTGATCGTATTACCAAGTGAATGTACAAAGATAAGTCACTTGCTACGATTATAGGCTTATATATAAGCTGAGGTGAAAAAACCTCCTAAAGAGGGAAATAGTGCCTCGGTGGTCCAAGTGTGTTCACACACATCACTACTAGGATATATCAACCAATCCCCCCTAGTAGTGATGTGGTGAACAAGGAGCAGACACTCATGTATAAGGAAGTGCCAAGCTATGTGGAATCAATGCACAAAAGGAAGTAAGCCCAAACCTTTTCTGAAAGCTTCAAACTTCTCCCTAGGAAGGGCCATACATTCTCTTGTGCTGGTACATATGCCAAAATTATCTCTCCAGAAAATCAAGTCTCCCTTACATAATGATAGTGCCAATGTGCTTTGACTATTAGTGAAGATGGTGGTGGCAAAAGGCTAAGCAACACCCTAATCAGACATAAGGTGTCTGAGCCACACACACTCAACAATTGCTATGAAAGCGGCCAAAATAGGCTTCTTCTTGCTCAACCACGATATGCATAAGCTACCAAACATGAAGCAAAAACCACTCGTGGACACACAAGTGTCATAGCAACCAGCCTAGTTAGAGTGAGAGAAAGCATGTCAGTCTCACGATAGTGATCCCCCTTGGGATAAAAAAATCCAAGTAGTCGGGTACCACTCAAGTAGCAAAAGATGCACTTAACTGCCTTTGAATGCTTGACAACTGGGTAATACATAAACCTATTCATCTGTGAGATAGCAAACTGAATATCTGGCTAAGTAATGCATAAGTAAATAAGGCATCCAATAGCTTGCTGATAGAGAACAACATCAAATGCATCTCCATCATCATGAAGACTCAATCATAAACATCTTTCCATAGGAGTGGCAATAGGTTTGTAGTCTTCAAGGCCAAGATGTTGTAATAATGTGTCAATACATATATTTTTGACACAAAGCTATTCTACCATCAACTTGCATAAATTGAATGCCCAAATAATAATGCAAATACCCCAAATCTGACGTCTCAAATTAGGCCAAAAAATCAGCTTTAAAATTAGCAACATGCTTCTAATGAGGACCAACAAGCAGCATGTCATCAACATAGACAACAATGACCAGAAGCACATCATTTGCATGCTTAACATATAAGGTGCTCTTAGTTGGAATGTTCTCAAAACCGTGTGCAATCAGGTAGGCATGTGTCTTTTCATACCAAGCATGTGGTACTTGCTTCAAACCATATAATGCCTTTTTCAACCTACACACTGTTTTCCTGCCCTTTTTGCACAAAAACATGACTCTAAAAAACATACACTTCTTCATGCAAGTCACCATTTAGAAATGCAATTTTAATGTCCAAATGATTTATGTTCCAAACATGGTGAGCTGCAAGTGCACAGATGCTACAAACAATAGCCATTTGGCATGTAGGAGCAAAGTTCTCATCAAAATCAATGCCTCTTTCTTGAGCATAACCCTTTGCAACAAGCCTAGCCTTATACTTGTCAATTGTTCCATCAGGTTTACACTTAAGCTTGTATACCCACTCAGTGCCAATGGTCTTCTTGCTAGTAGGCAAGTCAGATAAAGGCCATGTACCATTTTTAATGATTGCATCATATTCACTTTGCATAGCAGCCATCCAATTTCTTGAATTTTGTTCTTCATCAAACAAAAGAGGCTCATCCTCATCACAGAGACTAGAGGCAGGCATACCATAGCAATCTGATGCAAAAGAAGCACTATGAGAGCCTAAATGAGTATGATATGACAAAGGTGCATTTAATTTGGTATCTCATAGAGTCTCCACCAGCCATTTTGGCATAGTTTTTGCCTCCTCTATATGAGACTTGTCATCAACAAGTGCATCATGTAAATGTGCATAAGAAATGGAATGATGTTCATCATCATGTGGAACCTACAAAGGTTGCAAAATTGCCTCATTTGGACTAGCACTAGGATATATGCCTATAAAAAGAGGGATCAAAGTGTCATACACATTACTGAAGCTAACTGATATCTCCTTAGTACATGAAAGTAATGGTTGAATTGAATCTTCCACAAAAACAACATTAGCACTAACCAAAATGGGTTCAATCTGTTGGCATATGAAAAACCACAAGAACTAAGCTAAAATGATATTAGAATACTTGCATAATCGTCATTAGCTCAGCAACACTCTCAATTTAAAAACTTTATCACTAAACTTAGTGAAATTCAAAAATTTACTTCTCAGAAGATCTGTGCCTTTTCTTCTAGCATAAAATCTGACGTGTATTAGCTTGATCTTTGTAAATTCTTTTGATCATTTGCTAATAGAAGTTCTTGATAATGTTAAGAAACACATTCCAAGCAAAAATTTCAAATGATAACTTCAAAATCTTCTGAATTCACTTCAACATTTGAACTATGTCTGAAATCTAAAAAATGACTTCATCAATTTGACATACCTTCACTGTTAGACTCATTTGTCTAAGTACACATCCCATTTTTCAAAGATATTGATCGATTTTAGTTGAAGGTAGTAGCTTCAAAATGAGCTATCATTCATGCTCCCCCTCAATCACTTATTAGCATCCTCTATTTCTCATACATTCTTCTTCTCTTTTATTCCTGCCATTTCTTTGAATCTACTTGTCTTGACTCCATCCAAGCTCTTTGTCATAATATCTACAATATGATCTTTTGTGGAAGTGTATACCACTTCGAGCTCCTTCTCCATTACCTTTTCTCTCAGGAAATGATCTTGAATCTCTATGTGCTTTGTTCTTGCATGAAATACAGGATTTGCTGCAAGATACAATGAGCTCATATTATCTCCATGTATGATAGGTATACCTTGATCAATGTCCAAGATTTTGAACAAGGTCTGCATCCATATCACTTCTTTAGCTACTTCCACAAGTCCTTTGTACTCAGCTTCAATTGATGATAAAGCCACTATATGTTGCTTCTTTGAACACCAACTTACAAGTTTATCTCCTATGTATATCATATATCCATGTGTTGACCTTCTATCATCTTGACTTCTTGCCCAATCTGAGTCACTATATGCTCTCAACCTTATATCTGATGTAAAAGGATAATATAATCCTTCCTTCAATGTCCCTTTGATGTATCTAAGAACTCTTTGACATAGAATCGAATGTGGGTCCTTTGGACAATGCATGAACTGAGAAAGAACTCCTACTGTATAACTAAGATCAAGTCTTGTTAGTGTGGCATAAATCAAGCTTCCCACTAAAGATTGATACTTCCTCATATCCTTGAACTCTGCACCATCATATTTGCTGAGTATATGATTGACCTCTAGTGGTGTTGATGCCTGTGCAATTCTCCATAGTAAACTTCTTTAGAAGATTCAGAAGATACCTTTCTTGTGATACATATATGCCACGTTTTGCACAAGTGATTTCCATTCCAAGAAAATATAACAATTTTCCTAGATCACTTATCTTAAATTCCTTCTCAAGTAATCTATTCACCTCCTTGATTCCTTCATTTGAAGTACCTGTGATTATAATATCATCTACATAAATACAAATGTAGATCATACCTTCATCTATTCTCTTGATAAGTAAACTTGCATTTGCCTTTGAACTTCGATATCCAAGATCATTAAGATACTTCACAAGTCTATAATTCCAAGCTCTTGGAGCTTGCTTCAATCCATAAAGTGTTGTTCTCAATTCTGCAAACATAATTTGGATACTTGTAATTTAAAAACCCTTGAGGTTGCTCCATGTAGACTTCATCTGATATATATCCATTTAAAAATGCATTCTTTATATCCAATTGACTCAATGTCCATCCTTTTGATGTTGCAATAGCAATGATTGTCCTTATGGTTGACATCTTTGCTACAGGATTGAATGTCTCATCATAATCTATACCATGAGTTTGAGCATAGCCTTTAACCACCAATCTAGCTTTGTATCTGGCTATTCTTCCATTTGCATGCTTATTTATTTTGTAAACCCATTTATTTCCAATCACTTTCTTACCATTAGGTTTTGGAACAAGTTCCCAAGTCTGGTTGTCTTCAAGTGCATTAAACACTTCCTTCATTGCTTCTTCCCATTGTCTCTTACCCTTTTCTTCATCATAGCTTTGAGGTTCTTCATCTTCCTTAACCATATAAGCATTGTTTTTTTGAGTCAAATAAGAAGTGTCATAGGAATACCTTGTTGGTTGTTTCCTCAATCTCGTTGATCTTCTTGGTTCACACTCTTCATGTGTATCTGGATATACTTCTTCATCAAATCTAGGTACATCTTCATTTCTTCTATATGATCCAACTCTGGATGTGCTTGCTTGCATATGATCTTCATCTCCATCTACCTGCATATGTGATTTACCTTTTTCACTTCTTCTTAGCTCTTCTTCAAATGTTTCAAGATTACACTCTTTATCTGCATACCAACTCTTCTGCTCATCAAATGTCACATCTCTGGAAACAATAAATTGTTTGGTTAGAGGACTCCATAGACTATAACCCATCTGCTTTTCATCATATCCAATAAACACATATTTTTTAGCCTTTGGTTCAAGCTTATGCCTGAGTTGTGATGGTACATAAGCATAGGCAATTAAACCAAACACCTTACAATGATCAAGTGTTGGTTTCTTATCCCACCAAGCTTCATAAGGGGTCATTCCATTTAGAGCTACACATGGTTACCTATTCAGAAGATATGTAGCTGTGTTTATAGCATCAGCCCAAAGATAATTAGGGCAATTATTTTTCCTTTAACATTGCTCTAGCAAACTCAAACAAAGTTCTACTCCTCCCTTTTGCCACCCCATTGTGTCAAGGTGTATACCTGCAAGTTATTTCTCTCTTGATACCTGCATTCCAAAGATAATCATTGAATTCTTGGGAGAAGTATTCTCCCCCTCCATCAGACCTTAGCCTCTTGAGCTTTTGACCTGTAACTCTCTCTACATATGCATGAAAATGTTTGAAGGCTCCAAACACTTTTGATCTTTCCTTCAAAACATAAAAGTTTATCCATCTTGTAGCATCATCAATAAAAAGAACATAATACCTAGAACCATTAATTGATCCTTCTTTTGTTGGTCCCCATACATATGTATGTATGAGCTCTAGCAAACCATCATGTTTGAATCCTTTCTTCTGAAATGCTAACCTGTGTGCCTTTCCCATCTGACAAGCTTCACATTTGTAGATCATATGTTGGCTCTTTACATTTGGTAGCCCTATTACAGATTGATTATCCACCATGGTTTTAATTCCTTTTTCATTAAAGTGTCCTAACCTCTTATGCCAGAGGTCTAACTCTGCAAGTACTTCATCACCATGTGTAATCAGGGCTTGACCAACATTCCCTTGCACTTTAAGAGTAAAAAGTCTACCTTCCTTCTTACCATAGACAATTTGATTGTATCCATCCTTTGGATCTTCAACAAATACTCTCATTTGTAAATCTGGCTTGAAAACCTTTCTCTAGTATTTTTCCCACACTAATCAAATTCTTTGGTATTGTTGGGACATACAAAAAATTTGTTAGCAAATCAGCTCCACTCCTGCACTTCACTTTTCCAACTAAATGCACATTATGTTTTGTATTGTCACCTGTTTGTACTGTGTGACTTGAAATACCTTCTTCGAATTCTGATAACAATTCTATATTACCTAACAAGTGATTTGAAAAACCATAGACAATATAGAATACCTTGACATCCTCCTTCTCTGATGCATGTATTGAATTCATCATCAATGTTGTATGATTGTCATTTTGTGTATCATTTGCATAGTTGTAATATGTAGTGTTATAAGACTGATTCTGAGTCCAATTTCTTCCACCATCTCTACCAAAACTTCCTCTTGAATTTTGTCTTCCTCTTTGAAATTGATTATCAAACCTTCCACCTCTTCCTCTACCATTATTACTTTGATTTTGATTTGATCCTTGTTGATTAGGCCAACAATCATAAGCTAGATGATTTATCAATCCACAAATCCAGCATGTCTTCTTGTTATTATTCTGATTAACTCTACCTCTTCCATTTGTTTGACCTTTATCTCTGCCAATACCTCTTCCTCTTGCATAATTTGCTTGAGTAATCAGCTCTTCTTCATCCTTTGCTTTACCTTTCTCATTTTTCTTCTTATTCTTTGCATACATAGCAGAGCTATGTCCTTTATCTCCATGTGACTTCAAATCTTGCTCAAATGTAAGCATCAGTCCAAGCAATTGATTTAATTCTGGCACATAATGATTTAATGAAAGTTTAGTGGAGAGTACAAAAGGTTTCCACCTTTCATCTCCTCTCAATCTGGCAAGCAATTGTTTTATCAACCTATGATCTTCAATATCCTCATCAATAGATCCAAGGCTATCTGCCAAGTCCTTCATCTTAGTGACATAATCACTAATGCTCTGGCTTTGCTTCTTCTTAAATGTGGTAAACTCTAACCATAAGCTAGCCTTCCTGGCTTTAGTAGTATTTTGGAAGTGATATTCCAAAGCATTCCATATATCTTCAGCTATTTCTAAACCTCTAATATGTGGTAACAAATGATATGTGATAGTGTTGTATATATAAGCTCTTGCACTTGCATCTCTCTTCTACCATAGCTTCAAAGCTTCTAGTTCTTCTTTCCTTGGTTGACTATCATCTTCAAAATGTAGGCTTTTCTTCTTCACCTGTCACATATATCATTAGATCCTTACTCATACGTAAGGCTTCCATTCTCATTACCCAAGCAGGATAATTATCTCTATCCAATTTGTCAATAGATACATGATCTGCCATAGTCTTCTTGCTTCTGCTGCAACCTGTGAGTATAACGTTAAAATATGATACCTTTTGTAGACCTTTACCCTTGACAATAACTTCGAAGTTCTCCTCTGATGTCTTTTGTTGTTGAACACCTCAACTTTCACCTTTTTAATGAAAGACTCTTCAACTCCTCTTGTGTCTGCACCTCCTTTCACTCTTGAGGAGCTTTCTGCTCTGATACCACTTTTTGGTGTATGAAACACCACAAGAACTAAGCTAAATTGATATTAGAATACCTCCATAATCATCATTAGCTTAGCAACACTCTCAATTTAAAAACTTTATCACTAAACTTAGTGAAATTCAAAAATTTACTTCTAAAAAATCTGCGCGTTTTCTTCTAGCTTCAAATTTGATGTGTATTAGCTTGATCTTTGTAAATTCTTTTGATCATTTGCTGATAGAAGTTCTTGCTAATGTTAAGCAACACATTCCAAGAAAAACTTTCAAGTGATAACTTCAAAATCTTCTGAATTCACTTCAATATTTGAACTATGTCTGAAATCTAAAAAATGACTTCATCGATTTGACATAGCTTCACTGTTAGACTATTTCTCTGAGTACACGCCTCGTTTTGCAAAGATCTTTTGATCGATTTTAGTTGAAGGTAGTAGCTTCAAAATGAGCTATCATTCATAAAAAACTTTACACTATACTGTGAGATCTAACCTTTAGAAGATCAAGAAAAAATGCGCCAAAAAACTTGTAACTGTCAACTAACTTTCACACTGATATGAAATCACTTAGAATTCACTACACAAGAGGAATTAGATCAAATCCTTCTACAGAAACATGTGTTATCTATTAGAGAAGATGTCTACAAAATGACCTGGCTTCTTTTTGCTCATAGCCATGGAAAAATCTCCTACTCTGAGTAGTTCTTCCTCAACATCTCTCTCAGAAAAACCCGACTTTTCTTCTAGTCACTCTAGACTTACAAATCAAGTTCTTCTATATGTTTTTTCAACTCAAATTGACTTATATACATATGGTCTACATACTCCTAGACTTAAACTCGTAAGTTTTGAAGTTCTATGTTAAGACTAGACTTTAATTTTTCACTATATTACATGTGGGAATTTGTCCTTTCACTTAGGCTTGATTTTTTGAGTGCTTTGCTTTCACTTCTCTTTGTCTTTCTTCTTTCTTCATATGTCTTCGTGACTTTATGTCTAATCATTGAGTGAAGGCCCAACATAATCTATGGGGATACAGATGATAGCCTTTGCTTTTAGAACTGTACCCAACAAAAATACATTTCATTGCTTTATCATCCAATTTCTTGCATTTTTGTTTAGACACTAATGCATATGCCAGACAACCAAAGACATGTAGGTGAGCAACAGATGGCTTGCACCCATGCCAAGCCTTATTTGGAGTGATAGACTACAATGCTTTAGGGGGACACATGTTAAGTACATATGCTGCATACATAAGAGCCTCAAGGCAGAAACTATGTGGTAAAACTTGACTCTTGACCATACACATCGCCATCTCCATGAGTGATATGTTCTTCCTTTCAGCAACTCCATCCTGATGAGGTGTATATGATAGTGCCTGAAATGCATTAGAGAGATTTTACATGTTGACAGATTTTCAGCCAAGACTAGAAACAATTTGAAGCACATAAACACTTCGGACTTTGATTTTAGTGGAGACACCCATGCATGCCTCGAAAAATCATCAATGAAAGTCATGAAGTAAAGGTAGTTCCCAAGAAGGTGTCTGCATAGGCCCACAGATATCACTATGAACAAGTTGAAATTTCTGAGTAGCTGGAACTCAACCATCTTTTGGGAAGAAGGAACACTTGTTTTTGCCCAAAATATAGCCTTCACATACATGTTTACCAGGTGCCTCAAGTTTTGGCAATGAAGACACAATTTCAAATTTTTGCAAGCATAGCAAACTAGCAAAATTTAGATGATCAAAGCATGCATATAAAAGCTTTGCATTTGGCATAGCTTGAGAATCTTGAATAGTACATGCTGAATCATTGACAGATTTTGCATAATTTATGAGCTTATACAACCCATGACATAAAATGCCAGAAGCAATAATGACATTGCCATTTGAAAGATCATGAACTCTACATTTGTCATCAACAAATTTCACTACCAAGCCGATGTTGGCTAGTGCTCAAAGTGATAACACATTTTTCTTGATCCTTGGCACAATTAAAGCGTTCAACAATGTAAAAAAACTACCATAAATAGTACTCATGATGATCTTACCAACTCCCATGACAGGATAAGAGGAGTTCTTGGTGCATGTGAGAATATTCCATGTAGGTGCAGGCTCAAATGAAGTGACGAAACTCCGTTGTGAGATAATATGTTTGGTTGCCCCATTGCCTGAGTACCAAACATCTGAGTCTACTACAAACATATGTTGATATATTTAGGTAGTGATGTGTGTGAACACACCAGGAACGCAGGGGCACTTTTTTCCCCCTTCTGGAGGTTTTTTTCCCTCTCCTTGTATATACACCTATAACCCTAATGGGTTACTTATCTTTGTTCATTCTAGTGGTAATACATTCAATATTGTGTGTTGTGCTCTAAGCTTCTCCTTCTTCCTTGTGTTGTTTGCGTGCTTCCGCAGACATCTAACTCCAACAATTGGTAACAGAGCAGGTCACGCTTCATCTATGACATCATCAACACCCCTTCGGTCACACTCTCAGAATTGCATGAAATTTGGTGAGCATAACTAAGGTGATTAGGAGATCAAAACCACTTCACTTTGTGGTGCTGAAATCGCAATCTAAGCTCGATTTGGCCTCTGAATGCACTATCATAGCACTTGTGTAGGCTATTTTGTCTTTCTGTGCCAAAGGTATATTCAAGTTTTGTTCGCGAGTATAATCAAAGTCTTCTATAGGTCTAGCAGAACTTGTTAGGGTAGTTCTATTCAACTTTTTTAGATACAATCATTTTTGTGCATTAGGGTATTTTGGTTACTGGCCATGGCTGAAAGCAGTGATGTATTCCGTATGTTGGCTATTGAGGATAAGTTGGATGATACCAATTACCCATTGTGGGCTTATATGATGTGACATTTATTGGTTGCAAAAGGACTGTGGGACATTGTACACGATGTTGAAAAACATCGTATTACACCAACAAATACAAGTATTAAACCTGATGCAGATGGCATTGAAGATGCTGATATTCTTCACATTCTTGTTCATGCTACGATTTGTGTTGCACCTATTATTGAGAAAATGGCAGAGATGCTCAGACACATGCATTGATAGCCTCGTTTGTCAAACGTGCCATTATTCCTCACATTCGATCTTGCAGAATTGCTAAGGATGCTTGGGATACACTTACCACATTGTACCAGGCTAGGAATGAGGCTCATGTTGCTTACCTCCGAAAACAGTTGGAGAGTGAGCATACGAATGAAGGCGATTCTATCATTAGGGCAAAAAACGGCCAAAAAGGGGTTGTTTGCTAATGAAGGATTAAGGAAATTGACAAATAGAGTCTTTCCACATGTACAAGAATATAACATTGCTATCTCTTTTAACCGTATGAAGAAATTCTTTTTTTAATACAATATTCTCTAAAAAAGCCACTAAAGTGATGAAGATTCTCATATTCAGTGTACAATTTTTTTATTTGATGCAAAAAAAGATACTTTTGCACAATACACAAAGAATATTCTTAAATCTCCAAGAAGGAATTAATTTTTGAAGAAAAAAAATATTTTTGGGTTCACAAAATTTCATGATCATTCGGCGATAGGGTTTACATCAAATCAAAAGTTTCCACGTGTACAAAGCCTTTTTCTCTATAAATACTACCAAAGTTTGTGAATGTCAGTTTCTCGCTTTGTGCATTCTTCTTCTTCTTAGTTCAAATGGCTTCTTCTTCTCGTCATCCTTCCAATCGTGTAATCTCATGTGAGGTTTACAATAGAAGAGAGGATTCTTTGTGGAAACCTCTTTCTCTGAAAGTAAATGAATGGGTAACTATGCTTCCTAGTTGCAAAGGTGCCCATAAAGTCAAGCGTGCTAAAAAAAATGACATAAGAAACCACTGGAAGGGACGTATTCTCAGTTTCAAATTGAAGAGATGCGGTTGGTTTGCACGAGTAAAACATGTGTACACCGCTAAGGATCTTGTTCTAGAAAATCATCTGCAATTCCCTCCATACTGTAAGTGAAGTTTTACAATGTTCTTCTATCATTCTAGTTGTTGTTGTATAAAAACATATATGTTTTCGTATTGCAGATATCTTTCCTTCCAATATTGTGGAATGGAAACATGTTGAATGTTTAACAGGAACATTCAGAGTTCTTCATAAGGAATATGCAAAACTTATGTATGCAGACAAATGTGTTCAGTTTTTCAATAGCATAGAGTTATTTGTCCATTATGCAGATTATCAAGTGCCATCAGCGAGGAGTTATTATGGAAATCTTGTACATGTGTCCGCTCCTTGCATCTCTTCATTAGATTTGGATGCTCCTGATCATTCAAGAGTTTCAAGTTTTCTATGCAAAATGAAATTTGACATCCAAAGGCAATGTCAACAGGCTGTTTTTTCGAGGAGGATAAAGATTCAATGGTTTTTGCCTATTCATGTCTTTGTAGCATGCTTTAAAAACATGTTATTATAGAAAACAAAAACAATGTGGTTGAATAGGAGAGTCTATATTTCAGAGATTGATGATGTTTTAGGTAGGGAATGGGATAGCAAAGAAGTTCAAAAGCTAGGTGACATCATTTTATGTAAAGTTAGTCCAAATTCTCTTTCAATCTCATATCAAATATGTGGACAATCTCTAGTTTTAGGATATGACTACAGAAGGTGGAAAAAAATCTTGGACTTTGGATAGCCTTGGAATTAGAGGAGAGTTGTCTAGAATTTGAGTTAGAAGTATTGATTCATCCAAATTTTCAATCAAGGAAAATAATTATCACTGCAAATTGGAAACTCAAAAATGTAATGGAGCTCCTTGAATACCTTGATGAGGTATCATCACAGTTTAGATTCTCAATTGATGATGCAATAGTTAACATTAGATCAGAGAAAACATTATCTTGCATAACTTGCCTACCACCAAGGGTGATTAAGTTCCAACCCTTAAGATTGTAACAAGTAAAACCAAGACATTCTTACATAATATATCTCCCTCTTATAGAAGCTCCTATTGATACTTCCATTGATTTTTCTTTGCAGGATGGTGACAAAGAATGTCAGTGATATCATCACTTAAATTATGTATTTTTAATGCCTATATTGTTATTGGTATTTTTTTGTTTAATTTCGTGATTTTGATGAGGTTATTATTGTACAATGATAATACATAATTTTGCATGAGTAAATTCTAGGTGAATCAAAAATATAAACCAAGAAATTCTTACATAATTTTTAGGACCTTTATTTCATACTTCCATTGATTTTTATTTGCAAGATGGTAACTAAGAATGTGAGTGAATTGATGACTTCAATTATGCCCCTTCATGGTCTAAACTCATATTGGAAATTGTTTTGTTTAATCTCAACATTCTGATGAGGTTTCAACTCTGCAATAATTATACAGGAACTTGGATGAGTAAATTCTAGATGAACAAGAGATCTACATTTCAATATCTAGTTTCAATTAAATTATTTGAGTCTATCCAAGGTGCACATTAGTTTGAATTAAATTATTTGAGATTATCCATACTTGTCTGCCCTCAAGGTATGCAAGAGAAAGTATCCATGGTGCACATTACAAGTTATATTAAAGAGGGTGGAGAACCTGGTGCAAATTCCAATGTATGCAAGGAAAGTATCCATGGTGCACATAACAAGTTATATTAAAGAGGGTGGAGATCCTGGTGCAAATTTCAATCCAAATGATATTTCAAAATATGTAGAGCATGAACTTAACTCATATTACAGTGTAGACGAGATAAGAGAAGATGACCGATTCAAGCGACTAGCGCAATCTGAACTTGTCGGATCGCCCTAATCGCTTGGATCGGTCGTGTATAGCAAACTATCAAAACAAACTTCAAAACATGACTTTCGCGTAAAGGTTTGACTAATGACTATAAAAACAACTTGCAACTCAACTCATCTCATGCAAATTTGCTTAACGGGGATGCTATGTTTAAATGGATAAGATTTGATAATATGACCGATGCAAGCAATAGGGGCCATCCAAAATCCTCCGATTCCCCGCATCCCTTGTATCAATCGTGTCCTCTTTCTTCTTTAACTTCTTCTCTATCTTCTCAAAATTTAACTTTTCAACAAGAATGAAGTAAAAAACCTGCAATGCAGTCATTTTTGTGACACGAACAATCCAATTCTCAAGAGGTTCAATACAACATTATCTTACTCAAGGCATATAAATATGGTTAAGGCATATAAATATGGTTACAATGTCCATCTTCCAAATGAAGATTGACATAAGTAGATACAATTTCTACATAAATAAATCTTCCAACCTATGTTGGTGTTACAATAGATTACAATCTTCGATTCAAAAATGATTCATCCTCCTTTTCTATCCTTTTTGGAGCCCTCTTTTCTCTGATGCTGTTGGAAGTCAATGTCCTCATTGGTCCAACAAATAGCTTCATAAGAAGCTTTCTCCATATTCTTCTAGGCGGGCGTAGTCTCTGCATATAGATTTTATTGTATATTTCATCAACAAGTGACGACAGGCGCTCATGTGGTCTAGCCCATACATTCTAAAACGTTCTCCATCCACCAGCGTTCGAATCCCGTACGCGACAGCAGCGAAAGAGTTTCTTTTAGAGAATCATTGAACTTTGCTTTTAGGAGACGCACACGCACGAATTGCGGAAGAGCTTTATTTTTTCGTACGCGATCAATTTGATCGTAGATTTATTTGTGCTTTCTTTTAGCTTTTCATTAGTACTCAACAACTATATAAACAAGGCCTTGGCTCCTTGTATAATCACTCACTCAAAGATCTAGAGCTTGGAGATCTTCTTGAAGACAGAGTGTTCTCACACTCTTGAAGGAGGTGAAGTTGTGGTGAAGGAGAGGCTACTCTCATTGCAGCAGGAAGTCTTTTACGAGGTGGTTGTAACTATCTTTTGTGAGTTAACCTTGTGGTTGATTTACAATTTCGTTACACTATTTTGTTAGCTTCGTTGCTTCATTCTCTTCACACATACTTAGATTATTTCGACATAATCTAAAATTTTGTATCATCATCTTCTTATTCTTCCATTAGTGAGTGCACCACTTTATATGGTTGAGTAGTACTCCCATGTTGTAATTTGGACATCTATTATTTTTAGTGAAGTAAGCATCCAGCTTACGTTCCCTATCCTTGTCTCAAGATCTCTTTCTTTCTCTATCTCACTTATCATCTTGTCAATTAAGTTGTGTATGCTCAAGAGGTTTTAGTATTGGAACGATCCTGGGGCCCCAAATTCCAACACTTGGTATCAGAGCTACATAATTGACATACACACTTAAGATAAGATGCGTGAGATTAGAGTTGAGATTGAAGACAAGTTGGATGGATCTTCTAATTATCCCATGTGGAGTTTCATGATGATGAACTTGTTAGTGACAAAGGATTTATGGAGTATCATCAATGGATCCTTAACAAGACCAAGACGAGAAGGCGAAGAAGGGTCTACAAAAGCCTCAAGAGGTACTGGAATTGCTATTACAGAACCAACAGAAGAAGAGGTAACCACTTTGACATCCAGAGTCACTGCTAGGTCTTTACCTAGAGTTCCTCCTACTGAAGATCAGGCAAGATGGGATGCTAGAGATGCTTTAGCACTTTCATTCATAGCAATGAGCGTCAAAAAGCATATTCTACCACAGATCAGATCTTGTAGAAGTTCTATTCAAGCTTGGTTAAAGCTCGAGAATCTTTTTCAGAGCAGAAATCCTGCTATAAAAGCTCACTTGAGGAGACAACTAGCAAATACAAGGATGAAAGCTGGTAGGTCAATTCAAACCCACATTACGAGACTCGTTGACTTAAGAGATCAACTTCTAAATGTAGGAGTTGAGATATCAGATGAAGAAATGGTAAATATGTTGATTAATTCACTTCCGATTTCATATCGATCTTTCATAACTACTCTTACCCTTACCACAAGAGATAGAGAGGTTACATTTGAAGAGTTAGAGCTCTTGTTGCTTCAAGATGAAGATCAGTTGAAGGGAATGGAAGAGAATGAAGAAGCGCTTTCATCTTCATCAAAGGGTAAGAAGAAGAAGGATAAGAAGAAGGATAAGAAGAAGGAAAAACAATCCAAGAAGGAAAGTAGGTCCCTTTCACCTTCTACTTCAGATTCTGTATGTACGACATCTAAAGAGAATTCTTCTAAGAAGAAGGTAAAAATATGTTCTTTTTGCAAGAAACGTGGACATATTCAGTCAGAATGTTATAAAAGGATTGCAGCAGAAAAGAAAAAGGCATCAGGTAATGTTGCAAAAGATGATAAAAAAGGGAAATCTCAAGGTGATTCTTATGCCTGTATCACTATTGAGGAAGTAGCTTTTGATCAAGCAGCTTTACAAGTTCTTTCAGCAAGTCCTTGGATATTCGACTCACGTGCTACAAAGCATATGACAGGTTGTAGAGATGTATTTTCTTCTCTTTCCTATTCTTCAGGTAGAAGAGTTACTACTGCAGATGGCAATGATTTGGATGTTGTGGGAATAGGTACAGTAACCCTAAAGTCAAGAGAAGGTACTGTTTTTCAAATATCAGATGTCCTTTATGTACCTGAAATGAAGATAAATCTGCTATCTATATCTGCATTTTTAAGTGATGGTTTTAAAGTTGTATTTGAGAAAGATCTTTGTAAGATCTTATCACATAAAGAAGACAAGTGTCTTTTGCAAGGTACGCATAAAAGAGGGATCTTTGTTTTGTCAAAATTCAGTCAAGCATATGCAGTCAAATCTTCATCACCGGTGGAAGATATGAAGCTATGGCATGAAAGATTTGGACATATCAGTTTTGGAGCTCTCAAGAATATCAAAGACAGAGGTATGGTTCAGAGTTTACCCTTATTCAAGCTACCTGATGATTCAGATATATGTGAAAGTTGTCTTGAAGGTAAGATGCATAAACTACCTTTCAAGAAACATGGTCATATTACAGCTACCAAAAAATTGCAGATTATTCATTCAGATGTGAATGGACCTATGAGAGCAGACTCTATTCAGGGTTTCAGGTATTTTGTCCTATTTGTGGATGATTTTACAAGATACTCATGGATCTATGGTCTTAAGTCGAAGTCAGAAGTCTTTCCTATGTTCAAGAAGTTTGTAGCTATGGTTGACAATGAAAGTCAAGAAACTGTCCAGATTCTAAGAAGTGATAGAGGTGTAGAAAACTTGTCAAATGAGTTCCAGACATTTCTCGATGAGAAAGGTATTACTCGACACCTTACTATTGCTTATACTCCTCAGCAACATGGTGTTGCAGAAAGAAAGAATAGAGTACTTGTTTAAACGATGCGGAGCATGATGGCGTCCAAGAAGCTCTCACCAAAATTCTGGTTTGATGCAGTACATACAGCTAATCACATTTTAAACAGGTCATCTACAAAAGCTTTAAAGGTAATCACACCGTATGAGGCTTATTATGGTAGAAAACCTAATGTGAGTTACTTCAAAGTGTTTGGATCACTTTCTTATGTACATGTTGAGAAAAAGGACCGAGGCAAACTAGATGTAAAGGCAAAGAAAGCTATTTTTATTGGATATCTTGTTGAAAGCAAAGGATACAGGTTTTATGTTCCAGAGACAGGTGAAGTTATTCTTTCACGTAATGCTTATATTGCTGAAGATAAGGTTTATGATAAAGAAGCAGAAATTCCGGAGTTCATTAGTGAAAATGACTATGGAATTTTTAGAAAGATTCTGGATGTACATGTTTAGCCATATCAGGAGGGAGTTAAACCTCAAATTCCTAGTATTCAAGAAAAAATTGAAGAAAGAGGAATTTCACAACCATCTACAAAGTCAGTTCCACAAGAGACTTTGATTCTAGAAATGGAAGAAGTTAAAGTTCCAGAAAGTCCTAGTACATCGACAGGACAAGTTCGAGAACCTGTGGAAGCTGAAAGTTCAGAAAGAGTTTCACCACTATTCAAGGATACACCTACGTGGTTATATCAGACTTGGAAAGATAGTGATATAAAGACTTTTACTGGAAGAACAAGGAGTCAGACTAGACAACAACAACAAGATCATGTAAGAACAAGAAGTCAAACTAAATAGCAAAAAGATCATGTAAGTTTTGCTGAAGACTTTGAGATTCATGATATTTTGGCACTTATGACTGTTGAAGATGAACCTGCGTGTGTTAAAGATGCACTTAACATTCCTATTTGGAGAAAAGCTATGCAAGAAGAGATTGATTCTATTCATAAGAATCAAACTTGGCAGCTATGTGAGTTACCAGAAGGAAAGAAGGCTATAGGTGTAAAATGGATCTTCAAAATCAAAAGGAAAGCAGATGGTACTATTGATAGATACAAGGCCAGGTTGGTTGTCAAAGGATATGCACAACAAAAAGGTATTGATTATGATGAGACATTTGCTCCTACGTCTAGGATGACTATTATTAGGTCAGTACTTGCTCTAGCAGCACATTTTGGTTGGCATATATATCAACTTGACATTAAGACTGCTTTTCTAAATGGTGATTTACACGAGGATGTGTATATTCAGCAACTAGAAGGTTTTGAAGAGACAGGTAAAGAACACTTAGTGTGTAAGCTTATAAAAGCTTTGTATGGTTTGAAACAGGCACCTAGAGCATGGTATGAAAAGATACATACATATCTTTTATCCATTCGTTTCCATAACTCAAATGCGGCTCCAACTCTTTATGTCAAAGCTGAAACAGGTATGATGATTATAGCAATCATTTATGTGGATGATATTATAGTCACAGGTCCCAGAGATGAAGATTTGCAGATATTCAAAGAAGAATTGAAGCAAACATTTGATGTGAATGATTTAGGCATTCTACATTATTATCTTGGGATTCAGTTTCTGTTTCGAGATGAGTGTATCTACATGACACAGCAGAAGTACATTGAGAAACTTTTGGAAAGGTTTCAGATGAGTAATTCTAAACCTATGCAAACACCTATGGATCAAAACACGTCTTTACAAATGGTAGCAGATGCAGAGCCATTTGATGCTACTCTATATAGTCAAGTAGTTGGTTGCTTGATTTATCTTTGTAATACACGTCCTGATATACAGTTTGCAGTTTCTCAAGTATCAAGGTTCATGCAGAATCCGACAGTGTTACATTGGAAAGCAGTAAAGCGGATCTTTCGTTATTTGAAGGGAACTTCAAATTATGCTATGGTATTTTCAAAATCTACACATTTGTTACTAAAAGGATTTTCAGATTCGGATTGGGCAGGTGATAAAGACACAAGAATAAGTACTAGTGGATTTTGTTTTTATCTTGGAGATTGTCTTATCTCATGGTTTTCAAAAAGACAACCCACTATTGCCACTTCATCATGTGAAGCTGAATATCGTGCAGCATTTACAGCTACTCTAGAGTCAGTATGGTTGCAGAAGATTTTCAGTTATCTTGATGTAAGAGTACATCAACCCATTCAGATATTTTCAGATAGGCAGAGTGCTATAGCTATAGCTAAAAAATCCAGTGCATCATTCAAGGACAACGCATATAGAGGTACACTACCACTATATTCGAGAGCAGATAGCTAAGAAGCACATTGAGCTGGTTTATGTTCCTACTAGTGAGAGTGTTGCATATATATTTACCAAAGCATTGACTAGAGATAGTCATGAGAAGATTTGCAGGTTACTAAATCTTGTACCAATATGACATTGAAGGAGGGATTGTTGGAAGTCAATGTCCTCATTGGTCCAACAAATAGCTTCATAAGAAGCTTTCTCCATATTCTTTTAGGCCAGCGCAGTCTCTGCATATAGATTTTATTCTATATTTCATCAACAAGTGACGACGGGCGCTCATGTGGTCTAGCCCATACGTTCTAAAACGTTCTCCATCCACCAGGGTTCGAATCCTGTACGCGACAGCAGTGAAAGAGTTTCTTTTAGAGAATCATTGAACTTTGCTTTTAGGAGACGCACACGCACGAATTGCGGAAGAGCTTTATTTTTTCGTACGCGATCAATTTGATCGTAGATTTATTTGTGCTTTCTTTTAGCTTTTCATGAGTACTCAACAACTATATAAACAAGGCCTTGGCTCCTTGTATAATCACTCACTCAAAGATCTAGAGCTTGGAGATCTTCTTGAAGACAGAGTGTTCTCACACTCTTGAAGGAGGTGAAGTTGTGGTGAAGGAGAGGCTACTCTCATTGCAGCAGGAAGTCTTCTACGAGGTGGTTGTAACTATCTTTTGTGAGTTAACCTTGTGGTTGATTTACAATTTTGGTTACACTATTTTGTTAGCTTCGTTGCTTCATTCTCTTCACACATACTTAGATAATTTCGACATAATCTAAAATTTTGTATCATCATCTTCTTATTCTTCCATTAGTGAGTGCACCACTTTATATGGTTAAGTAGTACTCCCATGTTGTAATTTGGACATCTATTATTTTTAGTGAAGTAAGCATCTAGCTTATGTTCCCTATCCTTGTCTCAAGATCTCTTTCTTTCTCTATCTCACTTATCATCTTGTCAATTAAGTTGTGTATGCTCAAGAGGTTTTAGTATTGGAACGATCCTGGGGCCCCAAATTCCAATACTTGGTATCATAGCTACATAATTGACATACACACTTAAGATAAGATGAGTGAGATTAGAGTTGAGATTGAAGACAAGTTAGATGGATCTTCTAACTATCCCATGTGGAGTTTCATGATGATGAACTTGTTAGTGACAAAGGATTTATGGAGTATCGCCAATGGATCCTTAACAAGACCAAGACGAGAAGGCGAAGAAGGGTCTACACAAGCTTCAAGAGGTACTGGAATTGCTATTACAGAACCAACAGAAGAAGAGGTAACCACTTCGACATCCAGAGTCACTGCTAGGTCTTTACCTAGAGTTCCTCCTACTGAAGATCAGGCAAGATGGGATGCTAGAGATGCTTTAGCACTTTCATTCATAGCAATGAGCATCAAAAAGCATATTCTACCACAGATCAGATCTTGCAGAAGTTCTATTCAAGCTTGGTTAAAGCTTGAGAATCTTTTTCAGAGCAGAAATCCTGCTAGAAAAGCTCACTTGAGGAGACAACTAGCAAATACAAGGATGAAAGCTGGTGAGTCAATTCAACCCCACATTACGAGACTCGTTGACTTAAGAGATCAACTTCTAAATGTAGGAGTTGAGATATCAGATGAAGAAATGGTAAATACGCTGATTAATTCACTTCCGATTTCATATCGATCTTTCATAACCACTCTTACCCTTACCACAAGAGATAGAGAGGTTACATTTGAAGAGTTAGAGTTCTTGTTGCTTCAAGATGAAGATCAGTTGAAGGGAATGGAAGAGAATGAAGAAGCGCTTTCATCTTCATCAAAGGGTAAGAAGAAGAAGGATAAGAAGAAGGAAAAACAATCCAGGAAGGAAAGTAGGTCCCTTTCACCTTCTACTTCAGATTCTGTATCTACGACATCTAAAGAGAATTTTTCTAAGAAGAAGGTAAAAATATGTTCTTTTTGCAAGAAACGTGGACATATTCAGTCAGAATGTTATAAAAGGATTGCAGCAGAAAAGAAAAAGGCATCAGGTAATGTTGCAAAAGATGACAAAAAAGGGAAATCTCAAGGTGATTCTTATGCCTATATCACTATTGAGGAAGTAGCTTTTGATCAAGCAGCTTTACAAGTTCTTTTAGCAAGTCCTTGGATATTCGACTCAGGTGCTACAAAGCATATGACAGGTTGTAGAGATGTATTTTCTTCTCTTTCCTATTCTTCAGGTAGAAGAGTTACTATTGCAGATGGCAATGATTTGGATGTTGTGGGAATAGGTACAGTAACCCTAAAGTCAAGAGAAGGTACTGTTTTTCAAATATCAGATGTCCTTTATGTACCTGAAATGAAGATAAATCTGCTATCTATATCTGCATTTTTAAGTGATGGTTTAAAGTTGTATTTGAGAAAGATCTTTGTAAGATCTTATCACATAAAGAATACAAGTGTCTTTTGCAAGGTACGCATAAAGGAGGGATCTTTGTTTTGTCAAAAATCAGTCAAGCATATGCAGTCAAATCTTCGTCACCGGTGGAAGATATGAAGCTATGGCATGAAAGATTTGGACATATCAGTTTTGGAGCTCTCAAGAATATCAAAGACAGAGGTATGGTTGAGAGTTTACCCTTATTCAAGCTACCTGATGATTCAGATATATGTGAAGGTTGTCTTGAAGGTAAGATGCATAAACTACCTTTCAAGAAACATGGTCATATTACAGCTACCAAAAAACTGCAGATTATTCATTCAGATGTGAATGGACCTATGAGAGCAGACTCTATTTAGGGTTTCAGGTAAGTCGAAGTCAGAAGTCTTTCCTATGTTCAAGAAGTTTGTAGCTATGGTTGAAAATGAAAGTCAAGAAACTGTCTAGATTCTAAGAAGTGATAGAGGTGGAGAATACTTGTCAAATGAGTTCTAGACATTTCTCGATGAGAAAGGTATTACTCGACACCTTACTATTGCTTATACTCCTCAAAAAAATGGTGTTGCGAAAAGAAAGAATAGAGTACTTGTTGAAATGATGCGGAGCATGATGGCGTCCAAGAAGCTTTCACCAAAATTCTGGTTTGATGCAGTACATGCAGCTAATCACATTTTAAACAGGTCATCTACAAAAGCTTTAAAGGTAATCACACCGTATGATGCTTATTATGGTAGAAAACCTAATGTGAGTTACTTCAAAGTGTTTGGATCACTTTCTTATGTACATGTTGAGAAAAAGGACCGAGGCAAACTAGATGTAAAGGCAAAGAAAGCTGTTTTTATTGGATATCCTGTTGAAAGCAAAGGATACAGGTTTTATGTTCCAGAGACAGGTGAACTTATTCTTTCACGTAATGCTTATATTGCTAAAGATAAGGTTTATGATAAAGAAGCAAAAATTCCGGAGTTCATTAGTGAAAATGACTATGGAATTTTTAGAAAGATTCTGGATGTACATGTTCAGCCATATCAGGAGGGAGTTAAACCTCAAATTCCTAGTATTCAGGAGAAAATTGAAGAAAGAGGAATTTCACAACCATCTACAAAGTCAGTTCCACAAGAGACTTTGATTCCAGAAATGGAAGAAGTTAAAGTTCCAGAAAGTCCTAGTACATCGACAGGACAAGTTCCAGAAGCTGTGGAAGCTGAAAGTTAAGAAAGAGTTTCACCACTATTCAAGGATACACCTACGTGGTTATATCAGACTTGGAAAGATAGTGGTATAAAGACTTTTACTGGAAGAACAAGGAGTCAGACTAGACAACAACAACAAGATCATGTAAGAACAAGAAGTCAAACTAAACAGCAAAAAGATCATGTAAGTTTTGCTAAAGACTTTGAGATTCATGATATTTTGGCACTTACGACTGTTGAAGATGAACCTGCGTGTGTTAAAGATGCACTTAACATTCCTATTTGGAGAAAAGCTATGCAAGAAGAGATTGATTCTATTCATAAGAATCAAACTTGGCAGCTATGTGAGTTACCAGAAGGAAAGCAAATGGTACTATTGATAGATACAAGGCCAGGTTGGTTGTCAAAGGATATGCACAACAAAAAGGTATTGATTATGATGAGACATTTGCTCCTACATCTAGGATGACTATTATTAGGTCAGTACTTGCTCTAGCAGCACATTTTGGTTGGCATATATATCAACTTGACATTAAGACTGCTTTTCTAAATGGTGATTTACACTAGGATGTGTATATTCAGCAACCAGAAGGTTTTGAAGAGACAGTTAAAGAACACTTAGTGTGTAAGCTTATAAAAGCTTTGTATGGTTTGAAACAGGCACCTAGAGCATGGTATGAAAAGATACATACATATCTTTTATCCATTGGTTTCCATAACTCAGATGCGGCTCCAACTCTTTATGTCAAAGCTGAAACAGGTATGATGATTATAGCAATCATTTATGTGGATGATATTATAGTCACAAGTCCCAGAGATGAAGATTTGGAGATATTCAAAGAAGAATTGAAGCAAACATTTGATGTGAATGATTTAGGCATTCTACATTATTATCTTGGGATTCAGTTTCTGTTTCGAGATGAGTGTATCTACATGACACAGCAGAAGTACATTGAGAAACTTTTGGAAAGGTTTCAGATGGGTAATTCTAAACCTATGCAAACACCTATGGATCAGAACACGTCTTTACAAATGGTAGCAGATGCACAACCATTTGATGCTACTCTATATAGTCAAGCAGTTGGTTGCTTGATTTATCTTTGTAATACACGTCCTGATATACAGTTTGCAGTTTCTCAAGTATCAAGGTTCATGCAGAATCCGACAGTGTTACATTGGAAAGCAGTAAAGCGGATCTTTCGTTATTTGAAGGGAACTTCAAATTATGCTATGGTATTTTTGAAATCTACACATTTGTTACTAAAAGGATTTTTAGATTCTGATTGGGCAGGTGATAAAGACACAAGAATAAGTACTAGTGGATTTTGTTTTTATCTTGGAGATTGTCTTATCTCATGGTTTTCAAAAAGACAACCCACTATTGCCACTTCATCATGTGAAGCTGAATATCGTGCATCATTTACAGCTACTCTAGAGTCAGTATGGTTGCAGAAGATTTTCAGTTATCTTGATGTAAGAGTACATCAACCCATTCAGATATTTTCAGATAGGCAGAGTGCTATAGCTATAGCTAAAAAATCCAGTGCATCATGCAAGGACAAAGCATATAGAGGTACACTACCACTATATTTGAGAGCAGATAGCTAAGAAGCACATTGAGCTGGTTTATGTTCCTACTAGTGAGAATGTTGCAGATATATTTACCAAATCATTGACTAGAGATAGTCATGAGAAGATTTGCAGGTTAGTGAATCTTGTACCAATATGACATTGAAGGAGGGATTGTTGGAAGTCAATGTCCTCATTGGTCCAACAAATAGCTTCATAAGAAGCTTTCTCCATATTCTTCTAGGCGGGCGCAGTCTCTGCATATAGATTTTATTCTATATTTCATCAATAAGTGACGACGGGCGCTCATGTGGTCTAGCCCATACGTTCTAAAATGTTCTCCATCCACCAGGGTTCGAATCCTGTATGCAACAGCAGCGAAAGAGTTTCTTTTAGAGAATCATTGAACTTTGCTTTTAGGAGACGTACATGCACGAATTGCGGAAGAGATTTATTTTTTCGTACGCGATCAATTTGATCGTAGATTTATTTGTGCTTTCTTTTAGCTTTTCATGAGTACTCAACAACTATATAAACAAGGCCTTGGCTCCTTGTATAATCACTCACTCAAAGATCTAGAGCTTGGAGATCTTCTTGAAGACAGAGTGTTCTCACACTCTTGAAGGAGGTGAAGTTGTGGTGAAGGAGAGGCTACTCTCATTGCAGCAGGAAGTCTTCTACGAGTTGGTTGTAACTATCTTTTGTGAGTTAACCTTGTGGTTGATTTACAATTTCGTTACACTATTTTGTTAGCTTCGTTGCTTCATTCTCTTCACACATACTTAGATTATTTTGACATAATCTAAAATTTTGTATCATCATCTTCTTATTCTTCCATTAGTGAGTGCACCACTTTATATGGTTGAGTAGTACTCCCATGTTGTAATTTGGACATCTATTATTTTTAGTGAAGTAAGCATCCAGCTTACGTTCCCTATCCTTGTCTCAAGATCTCTTTCTTTCTCTATCTCACTTATCATCTTGTCAATATAGTTGTGTATGCTCAAGAGGTTTTAGTATTGGAACGATCCTGGGGCCCCAAATTCCAACAGATGCTTGTGGCCCTTTTTGGAGCTTTCACCTTGACTCTTATTCTTGGTCCCATGCTTCAATAGTGAGTGCTTCAATGGTGAGTGAAGAGGATGCCCTTTCTTTTTTTCTTCATACTTCTTCTTATTTGGTGGAGGATGTGGAGGTGAGTCTCGCTCATTGGGGTAGATTGCATGTTTCATAAGGCCATTTATTGCTCTCTCTCTCTCTCTGATCAAGATGATCCATGCATCTCGATATTATGATAAATTCAATTCAAGACTATAAAACCTTCTTTTCAAGAATTTTATAGCATTTGCAATCTCTCCAGCCACATGACATTGCATCTTCCTACAATGGCACATGAATTTGTATGTATCCAAATTGCTTTTATTCATTCAATTTAGCAATTCCAGGAAAATATTGATCAATATGCATCTTGAGAAGCTTAGCAGCACTACGTTGTAAAGTCATAATCAGAATTGATGGCATGGATCTTAAATAGAGAACAAAAAAATGTATAGCAACTTACACTTTGCAATTCCCATGTTGTGATTTAAGAGAATTCAGAAAAAGAGCTTGATATGCATTGAAGTCAACAATAATAAAACTCCAATGGCCCTTGTCAATGAGTTGCATGTAACTATACTTTCTTTAATGAAACAAATGCTACTTTTCAAAATGAAGATTAATACTTACTTTTCAATATATGGGTAGATAACACATTCTATCTCTTCTGTAAAATTCTTAAAAAAGGATTTCACATCTCCATATTTATACAAAAAACACTGAGTCACAAGAGGACTCTCCTGACATTGTTGTAGAAGGACCTTACAGTTCAAGAAATAAAAATTTAGTTTAAGAACTAGAAAATTAAGCAATACAAGAGCATCTTATGGGCTGTAGATAATACCTGAGTGAAATGTTGACTACACTATCTGATATTTCAACATGAAACTCCCTCAACATTTTGTTGTCTTCTCGTCTTATGTCAAGGAAATATTCATCCTGCCATGCCATTGCAACATTAACTATTATCTGCCCATCTCGTTTCTATAGAAATTGTTTATTTGCCTTTTGTAGCTTCTGAATCTGGTTTAAGATAACACTTTCCTCTGTTAATAATCCATGTTTTTTCCTCTCCTCCTCACTATTTTCTGCATTTCTTGTTTCACGATCATGAGTGACCTCTTCAATTACAACAATTGACTTGTGTACTTGTCCTGGAGGTATATTGAGAATATTGAAGAATTTTTTATCATGGTGATCAATAGGCACTAGAGATTTTTCAAATTTACATCTTATTCTTGATACAATCTGTTATCAGGATCTTTCTCACATGCACACAAAGATTGCAAATGCAAAAAACACATAGAAAAATAGAGATGCCAAGAGACGCGACCGAATGTAGTATTGGGTGCAATCTCCCCCCATGCACTCTGTTTCGACAGTCCACAGAGTGCATGTATTTATAGGAATTTTTTATTACGTCAAAAAGAGTGGTTACATGAGAGCGACTTCAAAAAGCATGCGTGAAACTAAAAGTTGGTGACTTTCGTAGAAAGCCTTTCTTTTAATATTAGAAACTGCGATCTACAATGACCCTTATTCTAACCACTATTTTCTAACTATTTCTAACAATAGAACCTTCTATGCGGATTTATTTACAAACTAAATTTGTAAATTGGATTTATTGATGTCTACCCTGAAGTCGGATTATTGATGTCTACCCTTCATGCTTTCACGCCTTCACGAACCTTCAAATGCTATATCAAAAACACCAAAACACATTAATACATTAATAAATTAACACTTCATCAATGCATTGTTCAACATATTCCATAATGTATAACATGCCCCTCAGTTGAAAAAGAAACGGATCTCAGTTAATAAAGTAAAATAAACAAGGATGGCTAGTCACATGTTCCATCAGTGAATGAAAATAAGCATGTTCCATGTTCATAAAAACATGCATGGAAATGTTCATGGAGGAATTACATTAATGTGTTTGTGTATGATATGTAGAAATTAAGTGGTCATAATGAGGTGTTCATGATCAATAATTTTCTCACAAACCAAGATTTCAGATTGTTCTTCAATCAAAGGAGGGTCATCAAGAAGTGGAGTGAGTGGTAAAGAGACTTTCAATGGTTTAAGTAAACTAATATGAAAAGAGTTATGTATATTCCAATGAGATGGTATATCTAATCTAAATGAATTATCATTAATTTTTTCTATAATAAGAAATGGTCCATAATAGCGTGGTGCAAGTTTAATTTAAGGATGTTGCAAAATATTTTTGAGATGTCTTTTAATGATACGAAAGCATACAAGATCATTTTCCTTGAATTCCTTGGCTAATCATTTTGTATTGATATTACGTGTGTATTGCTCTTGAATTTTCCTAATGTGCTCTTGAACATCGTGAAGTATAGAAATGTGATCTTGAGTAATAGAATCGGCCATCAGAATGTCAGCTTGGGTGAGTGACATGGGAGTGGGAAGCTTTTTACCATAAACAATTTCAAAAGGTGCACGACTAGTAGTGGTGTGTGTGGTGTTATTGTAAGCAAATTGAAGCAATGGCAACTTTTCATCCATGTTAGTGGGACTATCTAATGAATAACAATGCAATAAATCACGAATACTACTATTTGTAGCTTCACTTTTTCCATTACTTTTCGGATGAAATGCAGAGCTAAAATCTATTTTTGAACCAAATTGTTGAAATATGGAAACCCAAAAATGATTACAAAATCTAACATCACGATCAGATAACATTACTTTAGGAGATCCATGATGTGGGAAAATGCATTTAATGAATAATTTTGCAGCCTGAGGTGCAGAAAAAGTTTTTCTACATGGAATGAAATATGCATATTTACTAAACCTATCAAATATTGTCCAAATCATATCATTATGTGATGAAGTGATGGGAAGACTTGTGATAAAATCCATAGAAATCTGTTCCCATGGTTCGTTCGGAATGGGAAGTGGCAATAATTCAAATAGTTTACCATGATGATGTTTTACACGCTGACACAATATGCATTGAGAAACATAATGCGTAATATCTTTTTCCATGTGTGGCCAAAAGAAGAAACCTTTGCAGGCAGAAATGGTGCTTTGTATGCCTCTATGTCCCATGTAAGACGGTTCATGCATTTCTTTGATGAAAAATTCTTTAAAAGCTTGAGTTATGCATAACCTATGTTGAAAATAAAGAAAACCATTATGAAATGTATAATGTTCATCAGATAAAGATGCACCATTGTTGAAGTCATGCCATGCACCTGAAAAATACAAATCAAATGCATAAGTGGAAACCATTTCTTGAAAAGAATGTATTTGGATGGCAGAAATATTATGCAAAACAACAGAATGTGAAGGAAATCGGCTAAGAGCATCAGCTACAACATTAGCTTTACCAGGCTGATATTGGATCATTAGCTTTACCAGGCTGATATTGGATCATGGGTTGGAAATTTTGAATGAATGATGCCCATTTAAGATGGCAATCAGATATTAAGGGCTCATCTAATAAATGCTTAATAGCGTGTTGATCAGTTTTGATTAAGACCTCAGAGCCCATAAGATAGTGTTTCCAAATTCGCAAAGCATGCACAACTGCTAACAATTCTTTATCATACGTACTATAATTCTTTTCTGCGGGCTTAAGCTTCCTACTCTCAAATGCAATGGGATGATAATTTTGCATTAAAATTGCACCTATCCCTAAATCACTAGCATCAGTAAAAACATGAAAGGGTTGTGAAAAATCAGGTAATTGTAAAACAGGTGCATGTGAAAGTGCATGTTTGAGTTTTTCAAAGGATTGTTGTTGGGTAAGTCCCCATGCAAATTTTATTTTCTTTTTCAATAACAAGGTAAAGGGCAATGATTAATAAGAAAAATTTCGAACAAACTTCCTATAGAAACTAGCCAACGCAAGAAAAGAACAAACATCATTGACTGATTGTGGTGTAGGCCATTGTACTATAACTTTAATCTTTTTTGGATCCACATGTACACCTTCACTTGAAATAATATGTCCTAGATATTCTAGCTTATGTTGAAAGAAGTAACTCTTTTCAAGATTAACATAGAGTGTGTTTTCTCGTAGTAAATGAGAAACTATTTTAAGATGCTTCTCATGATCACTATCATTTTTACTGTAAAAAAGTATATCATCAAAAAATACAAGAACAAAAGCTTGGAAATCAAGAAAAATAGTATTCATCATTCGTGCAAATGTAGCAAGGGCATTAGTAAGTCCAAGGGGCAGTACCATAAATTCATAATGGCCTGTTTGATTTCTAAATGTAGTCTTAAAAATATCACTTTGCATACGAATATGATGGTATCCTGATTTTAAATCAATTTTACTAAAGACACGAGCACCTCATAATTTATCTAAAAGATCATCTATTCGAGGAATGGGGTATCTATTCTTTATTGTGATCTTGTTAAGGGCTCTATAGTCGAACTGGTGCTCCAAATGGGGAAGAGCTAGGCCTTATAAGTCCTTCCTATTTTTTAGTTGGTTTTCTATTTCCTTTTGGTGTAGTGCGCCATGTCTATAAGGTGCTTTATGAGGAGGAGAACTACCAAGGACTAAATCTATGCTATGGTCAAAGGATCCTCGAGATGGTGGTATTTTAGAGGGATACTCAAACATAAAGCAATCCTTATAAGTAGTCATGAAAGGTTTATGTGCATCAGGAAGTGTATGAGTATAATCATTGATGACATTGACAAAAATAATGCATGAATTGAATGCCTTCCTAAATGCACGTTTTATTTGAGTATGAATAATCAACGGAAATGGTTGGAAATCATGCCATGCAGACAAAGTAATGATTTGACCTTTAAATTAAAAATTAAAGGTATGTGTATGGTAGTCAATCCATGGGTTATAATGATGAAGAAAAGGCATACCTAGTATAACATCGTAAGATTGCAAAGGTGCAATTAAAAATATTCGTGAATCAATATATGGTCCTATGTTAATTATAACATCTTGCACTTCTCGTATTACATTATAACGATTACCTTGAAATGAAGATTCTACTTTATACAAAGAAGGAAATGTTTTTAATTTAAGGTTTTGTACTAATAAATGTGAAATGAAGTCATGTGAACTACCATCATCATGTAGAATTTTAATGAGTTTGTTGTTTATAGTACCCTGCATGCAAAGTAGAGAATGAATAGAGATATCATTACCCAAGGTACTTAGGTCCTTCTTCAATGATTCCTCTGTCCAAAGAGGAGGAATGTCTTCATTATGGGCCTCCACGTTATGTAATTGAGCTACAGCTAGTTTCATGTTAAGAGGTCACAATGGGCACTTTGTTTTTGTATGTATAGGTTTGCCACAATTCCAGCAAGTGATTCATGGTCGCTTCTGTTGGGCATCCATCGCTGAAGTTTGTAGGGTAGGTGGTTTGGTAGGTTGGAGAGATGAAGCAATAGGTGCAATTGAGTAATTGGATTATGGTGGATGAGGAAAACTAGGGTAAGATGGAGCATTAAAAGTACATTTCATGGGAAGATTCGGTTTAACAAAAAGTGGTCATTGACGTGGTTGTTGTAGACGAAGTGACTTGGTTATGGACTGGAATTCTTTCTCTACATCATAGGTGAAAGTTATAGCCTTGTTGAGGGTTGTAGGTCATAAGGTGTGAAGCTTAGCTTGGATTCCCACCTCCAAACCATCTTCATATTTTTGCTGCAAGCTATCCTCTGGTACATCTTCAAGCATTCAAACCAATAGTAAATTTTGCCAGAATCACTCTGTGTAGGTAGTAACCATATCACCCTCCTTCCATGTAAGGGTCATCCATGCACGTCAAACACGTAAATGGTATTGAGGAGGAAGAAAAGAATCCTTCACTTTATCTTGGAAAGCCTTCCAAGTTGTTGGACGCTCTGTACTATGCCGCAGGACATTCCACCAGAGTTGAGCTTTTCCTACTAAATAGTTAGTGGCCAATTTAACTTTTTCACTTTCAGTAGAGGTTTCATTACTATAAAAACAGTGAAAGCCATGAAAGGACTAAAGGGCCATCCTTCCGAGTATCAACCCATAAAAACTTGTAATTCTTAATGGAAAACTTGGAATGCGTGCCATCCAACTGAGTAGAGACAATAGCTTTGACCACCCTCGTAAGATTGTCTTCATCAGTTTGCATTTTTTCGAGTATCTCATCACGCTGTTAGATCTCATTTTGAGTGCCTCGTAATTCGTGCCACAGGAGCTCCGGTTGTTGCTCGAGTGTGACCTCGGGTAAAGGTGATTTGCCGAAATCCTCCATGTTGTTCATAGGGTCCATGAGGATGTAGAGACAAGAACCTCTTGGTAGATATGTAAAAACAATATTTAGGTTTGTTTGAGTTAAAATGTAAAAGAAATCCTCCATGTTGTTCATAGGGTCCATGAGGATGTAGAGACAAGACCCTCTTGGTAGATATGTAAAAACAATTTTTAAGATTGTTTCGAGTATCTCATCACGCTGTCAAATCTCGTTCTAAGTGCCTCGTAATTTGTGCCACAAGAGCTCCAGTTGTTGCTCGAGTGTGACCTCGGGTAGAGGTGATTTGCCGAAATCCTCCATGTTGTTCATAGGGTCCATGAGGATGTAGAGACAAGACCCTCTTGGTAGATATGTAAAAACAATTTTTAAGTTTGTTTGAGTTAAAATGTAAAAGGAATGGTTGTTCTTGGGAATTGAAAAAGTAAGTGTAGCTCAGTGATGAGTAGCACCTCCTTTAATGTCAATCCGGGAAGACGTAAGGATGGTATGAAGATCTCAAACAACTGATGGCACAAGTGCGTGAGTGAGAAGCACACTACCATGCACACACATACACACACACATGCACACAAGGTAAGACAAATAGAGAGAAGCAATGGAGTTCTTAGATTACTCAAAAGTGCTCTTACAAGTTCAATTCTACAACAATCTAACCCCAAAAATGAGCTCTCTAGCTCTTTTTATAGTTTTTAACTAGCTTTGGCCCTGTCCAGATCTAGTGTCAGGCCTAGTTAAAAATTAGGTTCTAGGGCCTATTTGGGGGCTCAAACAAAGTCTAAAAAATATGAAAATTGATAGGTAGGTACTTCTAATGCTCCTCAAGCTCAAGGACTCCTTGGCTTGCACAAAATGGAGCTACAAAAATATGAAATGGTATTTACAATGGCTTTTAGTGATGAAAATCACTATTTTTGTAGGGATTTCTTCTAACAATTTGACATACACTTCCTGGAGCTTCCTACTTGCTCCTTCTTCTTGTGTGTCCACCTCTTAATGTGTTCCTTCAGCTTCATGAAAAATGATGGCCTACTTGCTGGATCTTCTTTGACAACTTTGTCTGCTTGGCCCTTCACGTTGGCTCCCTTGTCTTATAAGTCCTTGACCGCCTTGACCACTGCCAACACTCCCCCCTCTCTCACGTCTATCATCTCTCACAGACCCCTATTGAGTGCATCGTTGGATTTAGTAATTCACGACATCGATCGCCAAGTGATGCTCTGATAATCTAAATCGTTTTGCCAAATCAGTGAGTAGGGCATCCCAGTCTACTGGCCCAGGAACTTCCGGATGTGGCATACGTAACTTTTCTGAATGTAGTGCCTATTCCACAGCAAATAACTATAATAAATGAGATGATCTGGGAATGAATATCTCTGAATGATATTCCCAGAACCCTATGATAAACATTTCCTCAAACGTTTGCTTGAAGCATGATGGTAGATACTTGATACGAGCATGCCATGCATAGACAACATTGATAGATGGTGTGGTGCTCATATCATAAACAAGATCCTGGTTTCCTTCATTAAATCCAAGAGCCAAAAGATGAGGTTCCTTGACATTCTTAAAGGTCTTGAATGTAACCAACATTAGCTCAAAGATTTTGAGGCACATCTGTGCCATGACATCTGGTATATTCTTGAATCTGATTGCCCAGTGTCAGATGGTTGAAATCATGTAGTTGACCGTGGGTTGGCCATGAGGGGGTGCTAAGTACACATAGTTTAGCCACTTTTCACATCCTTTAACCGTCAAAATTGTTTTGGTGTACTCTGGCGAAGACCTTCTTCAAACGACAAGGTAGTAGCATGGGTTATACTTGATGTATAATGGCATGTTATTCCAAGTGCGTACCATCTCAGGGTATGTTTCAAGCAGACGGATCCTCCAGGTAGGTTGAAATATATTCCCATGCGTGGCACTTGTAGGGATGTCTTCTGGTGCAAACTGTGTTGCCGAGGTTGGTTCTTTTGTTGTGTGCTGCTTGATTTCAGCATTATAATATGCCATTAAGACACATAATGGAACATACAAATCATCGGACGTGCCAATCCACCTATGATGGGAGAGGTTTTTGAAATAATCGGATTTGATGATGATTTCTTCCAAGCGGAACATCGACTATATTTGTATTGCCACCCTCTCATCATGGATTGTAGCCACCTTCTCTAACCTCTGCATCCATTCATGAGCTTCGATCTCAATTGTGTCCATTCGTTCTTCTGTTTGCTTACCCCCTGGTGCAGGCATCCATACGTATGGGTCTTCAAAGATCTCCTCAACTTCAATTGGGACTAGGTCTTCAGGTTCCGGCTCCACGAGGGGAGAGGGTTGATGCTCATATTGAAGAACTTTATTTTGTAGTTCTTTCAGTTGTGCTCTGAGCTCTGCGACTTCTTCAGATGTGTCTGCTGTGGCTATAACTTCTTTTGTTTGAATCTTGCTGAGCTCCCAGTTGCTTTAGTAGGTCATCCCACTCTCTTTCTTAGGCAACGTGTGCTTCCAAGAGATCGGCTTGTGTTTCCAATATGATTTGCATATTTGCCGATGGGATGGCCTTGAAATTCTCTAGGTCAATTCCTTGCGGTGAACCCTCCATTGCTGCTTCCAAGTTCTCTTCGTTCTATTTCTATACTCATTTATTGTCTTCGAGTGCTGCAGACATATGCTTCCGTAGTAAGGCGAGGTTACGTCGAAGCTTGAGATTGTCCGTTATCTGAGTGTGTAACAGATCATCAAGTTGTTGTTTTTCTTCAGTATCTATCTGGGGGGGATTGGCGATTAACTGATCATGTTGTGCCTGCAATGTACTATATTGCTGTTGTAACTGCCTCTTCTCCTTCTCTAAATTAATGAATCTCTCCTGTAGCGTTTCATGATTTCTGAACAAGCTCATATGCTAGGAATCTAGATGCTGGTAATGTTGTTGTAGTTGAGACATACACTGGTACATATTATTAAATACATTATTAATAGGAGTGGGTGCGGGAAAGGTGTTGAATGCAGGGGGTAGGGAAAAGGGAATGAGAGTGTGTATGCTGTGCTTGAAAAGGGTGAAGTGGGTGGTGGGGGAATGGGATATTGTGGAAATATGGGGGGAGGGAGAGGTGCGGAAGTAGGTGATATGTCCATGAGGTCATATGTGGATGCAATCGTGGGAGTGATTGTGAACATGGGAATTGTCAGTGTAGTGATGGTTGTGAAGGTGTAAAGTGGTGTGTGTAGTTGTGAATATGGACCGCCAGGGAGCATGATCGGGGGAATGGGATTTTTAGTGGCTACAGCTAGAATTATTGTGTCAGTGGTAGTATTTACAATAGGGGTGGTGATAGGTTGTGGGAATTGTGAGGGTTGACTCACAGTTTGTGCTTCGGTATGGGAAGTGGACTCTAGGGCGGTGACGGGGGTGGTGACACTTGAGTGGGAGGTGAAGGTGGTGGAGTTGGAGGTAGGGGTGGTAAAGGGGGTGACGGGGGTGCACTTGAGGTATGGGCTTCCTCAGTGTCATGAATGGTTTGAGCCGTGTCCGTGGTCGTGGATGTGGTGCCTTGTGGTTCTGATACCAATACATTCATTTGTTTCGCTAATTGAGGGGGGCGTCTATCGTATCTTCTCTCTGATCTTCGCGAGTGCGCAAGAGCAGTATGCACCATCTCAGGTACCCCTAATGCATCAGCGATCATGTCAAGGGTTGCTCTGTATTGCTCATCCACCCCTTCCTCTTCAAGGATTTGGTTCATGAGGGCTTTTCCTACTGCCAGGGATAGTTTGTGTTGTTCATGAACTCAGTTGATGGTATCATACAGCTTTTTTAGTTGCTTTGTATAACTAGGGGCTCAGTCAAGTTCCTGTACAAACTCTTGCTCATATTCATGCTCTTCTTCGTCAGATAGTCCTTCTTGTTCATCGTCTTGCTCCTCTTCTGTAGTCTCCTCTTCCTCTTCAACCAATTCTACGACTTCTGGTTGCCTTGGATGGGGTTGGTCGGTAACTGTTTGTTGCCCACTCGCTAGCTTTGCTTCAACTTCTAGATTAGTGGCATTAGTTATTCTTGCTACCTCCTCGTCCATTAAATCTTCTAGCACTAGCTCGGTGGGTATAGGTGGAAACACCAGATTCAGTCCTTCTGTGCTATGCCTTGGTAATCTGATAGTGAAGGGTTGCACTCTCCTTGGGATTCGGGGAGTTGTCTCTAGTGTCAATGTAGCACCACGGGCCTGTGCACAGGGCATCTGAACCGCTCCCCTCATTTTCTTGGATGGAGGCCTTGCGGCTGATAATCTTCGTTGAAATTCTTGCACCTTGGTCCAAACAAGTGCTCTTTGAATTGGTACATCATATGCTAGGCATCGGTAGACAATCCTTGTGAGAGCACAACATCCATAAAGTACTGACTTTTGCTTCTTATACCACTGTTGATGCGCCAAGTGTATTTGGTCAATAATCCAATGAGGCATGTTGATTGTCAAATTGAAGGCGTCTGCCAAATATAGACTGAACCATATCTTCTTGGGTGGCATCGTGAATCTCTCCTGAGCAGAGAACACAAAATGTTGCATGCACATTCAAAGGTGAATAGCAATAGTTGGTGTCATTGCCACCATGTCCTTCAGTTTAGTCAGGTTCTTGTTCTTCATGTTGTCTGGGACCATGGTCTCTTTCTCTGTGGGGATATGCATACACTTCATATCGAGAGCTTCCCTTACCAAATTGTTCGTCAATTTGAAACGCTTCAGTTCATTACCTCTTGTAAGGGATGGTAGGACAAAGGTGTTATATCCCTTTTTCTCTTTACTGGGAGTGGGGGTGCTAATCAGGTAAGAACACCTTAGAAAGTTCGGCTTCGGTAACTAGGCTTTGAAGTAATCATATAGTCTTGCCTTCTTCCATATCGGTTTCAAACCTTCATTGTTTTGAAGCCTCTCAAATTCTCTGGTAAAGAAATGATACCGGCCCCAATGTCCGTTGAACTCTATTTCTGCCTCCCATAAATAAGAGCCTTCTCCAAGAGGACCTGCCACATGACTGAACCAGTGCGATTTTTTGCTTACTGGTGATGTGTGCCCTTAGGGAGGATTCTAAACAGGTATGGCATGTAATTCTCTCAATGCCAGGGGTCTTTCCTTCAATTCCTCCCCAATGAGGAGACTTTCAATGTCCACAATCTGAGGGCTGGTCCCTGCCTAGGAGCTAGTTTCTACAACCTCGGCCATATTGAAGGGACTGATCACTGGTTCTGTGAGAATATACAAATGAATGTTAACATTGCAAATGGACACCAAGTGGTCATATGTCACCGTTACAACATTAACATGAGCTTTAAGCGATAAGTTAGTTAGTCAGTGAGTGCTCGATGACTATGGGTGTAGTTAGTGGATGAATTGTCCTAAAAGCTAAACGGAAAGATGCAGTGTGCGAATGATGCAGTTAAAAGGTGGGGGTGAATTTACAAGTGGGGGTCGAGGGTCTATTACAAGCTTTAGGCAGCCAAACACACTGGATGGCTTTTGGTTTTGGTTCTGTGGAGAATCTTGAGGGCTTTGTGAGAGTTTCTGCTTGGAAATGAGGCTTTCTAGGGACCCATTTACAAATGATACTACGCATGCTCATGGATGAATATGTGTTCGTGCGTGATTTATAAGAGTGGGTATCATCTGTTCAAGTGAGTGAACCGTGTTGTATAGGGTGTGGTCTCTGTGTAGCTATTTGAGCCTGCAAGCAAGCCTTAGGCACCCAAATTTGTCTTGATTGCGGGTTAGCCTTGATCGACTTCTTGGGTACCCTGATAGATTTCACTTTCACAGAAGAATTTTTGGAAGAATTCTTATTAGTGTCGTATCGTTGATCACTAATAGGAAATTGAGCTAGTTGGTGTGGCTTGACCGCAGTAGGCTGCTCGCCTTTCCACACCCACATCAGTTTTGGTGACTGGTACACCTTGCTTCGTACTTTCTTTTGGTTTCGAGCATAGGTAGTCTGCTTCTTCTGCATTTTATCTGCCTCTAGTTGCTGCATCCCGATGGCCTTTGGAAAAGAAGGGAGTTCCACTGTACCTTGACTTCTTTGTTGAGATAAGCATCCCTCTGCATCACATAGTTTTGGACAAGAATAGCATGGTCATCATCATGTGTACTCCTGGAAGGACCAGGAGTGTGTGCCTTTCCTAGTTCTGTGAGTGCTCTATTGTCTAACTCAACTGTAATCCGACTCTGATTTACCCATACCTGAAGAAGTCCACTTCTTAGGTTTAGGTTGACTGCATGATCATAGATCCAGTCTTGACCCAAGACAAGAGGCTTAGTGAGATCCTCATCTTGACACACTAGTACTTTAACTGTCATTAAAAAATCTTGAATGTAGAGGGGAAGTTCCACCTCACCCATGCAAGGGGTTTCAACTCCTCCCATTCCTATGAGATATGCTTCCACAGGATTGACATTTAAGTTCAATTCTCGACAGTACAAAAGTTTAACAGCACTAGTGGCTGCACCTGAGTCAATCAAGGCTCTTACAGTTCTTGCACTCGTTCCTTGTCCTAGCTCTAAGGTCACAAAAGGACGCCGATCAATTATTCTATGAGAGCTAATACCTGAAACTTCACACATTGCCATATGATACCCTTGATATGCATGTGCCTCTGTCCTAGGCTGATCTTTACCTTGTCGTCTCAACTTCATCCTTCAGATGCATTCCAAGGCTTCTGCCTGTGCTTCTTCTCGAATTCCTTTTTCTTCTTCCTTGCGTCTCTTGGCAGTGTTGAGTCGATTTAGCATCTCTTCAGTCAGGGGTTCTTGATATAACTTGACCCTGCATCCGCTTATGTAGCTAGGGAGAACATCACCTTCGAGTGTAGCTAATTGGACTGCTCCACTAGTTGAGATCCTATTAATGATCATAGGTCCATAGCCACGCTTTTCTAGTTTTCTTGCATGTTGCTTCAACATGTAGACTAAAACTAGGTCTCGTGCTTTCAAACCCTTATCCTTCACATGTGCATCAAAATATGCTCTTTGTCTTTTCTTAGCTGCATATATTCCTACTGCTGTTGTTAGTCTTGTCTCACCTAGTCGTTCCAGATAAAAAATCCTCGAAGAGAGTTCATGACCCGTCCACTCATGCTCTTGTGCTATTTTCAATGTAGGTATCAAGAAGTCCAATGGTAGCACTGCAATTTGGCCAAATACCATCTGAAAGGGTGTGGCTTGGAGTACCGTTTTATAGGCAACTCGGTATGCCCAAACAACATGGTGTAGCTATTTGTCCCAATCAGAGCATTTATTATTCACTAGTTTGGTAAGCACATTGCATAGAATCTTGTTTGTGCTTTTGGCTTGTCCATTTGCTTGTGGATGATAGGGAGCAAACTTCTTATGTACTACCAAGAATTCTTGGAGTAGATTTTCAATAACTTCATTCAAGAAGTGAGTCCCTTTATCACTTACTAGCTCGATAGGTAGCCCGTATCTAGTGAACACATTCTCAAATAAGAACTTAGCGGTAGTCTGAGCATCATTCTTTGTCGTAGCCTTTACCTCTACCCACTTGGTTAGATAGTCAGTGGCCACGATGATATATTCAGCATGGGAACCCTTAGCTGGGGGATTGATAGGACCTACGAAGTCTATTCCCCACTTAGAGAATGATCGTCCACCCATCATAGGTTCCAGTGGCATCTCATCTTTGCGTATAGGATACTGAGTTCGCTGACAGACATTACACTGCTTCACATAGGTATTTGCATCCATGTGAAGGGTTGGCCACCACAAGCCTGCAAATAGGATTGCTTTAATCAACCTGTCTGGTCCAAAATGTCCTCCTGCTACACCTTGGTGAGTAGATTCCAAGATCTTGAGATATTCACTCTCATGGACATAGAGTCTCAGGTAACCATCTTTACCACGCTTGTATAAATTATCACCAATAAGTGAGTAATCTAGGGCTTCTTGTTCTAAGCTTCTTTGCCTAGCCAGGGTCATATCTTGAGGGAATGTTTTCATCCTCAAGAAGGATAGGTATTTGCATCCATGTGAAGGGTTGGCCACCACAAGCCTGCAAATAGGATTGCTTTAATCAACCTGTCTAGTCCAAAATGTCCTCCTGCTACACCTTGGTGAGCAGATTCCAAGATCTTGAGATATTCATTCCCATGGACACAGAGTCTTAGGTAACCATCTTTACCACGCTTATAAATTATCACCAAAAAGTGAGTAATCTAGGGCTTCTTGTTCTAAGCTTCTTTGCCTAGCCAGGGTCATATCTTCAGGGAATGTTTTCATCCTCAGGAAGGCTACTAATGCTTCACTCCAATCTAGCACTATGGTCACTTGATAAAGAGTGGCATGCTCCACGGGTGGTTTGGTGCAGCAGATCGGGCATTCTTTGCACAACTTATGGACATCGGCCTCCATAGTTGGCCAATGCACTCTGAGTCTCCTTAGTATCTGTAAAGTTCTTTGCTTAGAGTAATGTTGATCTAATGCACCTACATGTGCTAATTGCAACCATTTTGCGTATTCATCTTCTTCCACACAACAAGCTAGGATCCCTTGATCTGTATGCTTGTACATACTTCCTGCCATGATCTGGTATTTTTAGGCTTTTACTATCTCCCTATCTTGAGTGTTTATGACTGGGTGGTTAGGCCCGTATGTCAATACTGGCACTAATGGCTTTGCCCACTGAGGTATAACTTCCAAATTAAACAAGTATGCATCAGGAAGATCATCCAGATGTGAGCCTTGAGAGATGGTCTGCTCTCAAGTGAGTCTTTCCTTTCCTCACCACAACCTCAAAGTCATATTCCATTAGCAAGAGAAACCATCTCACCAATCTACCTGTATTGCATGGCTTGTTCACAAGATATAACAATGCTTGATGGTCAGTAAAAAATTTAAACTTATTTGCAAGCAAATAGTGTCTAAACTTTTTAACTGCATATACCATGCCTAATCCTTCTCATTCAGTGGTGGTATAGTTTCGTTCAGCTGCATTCAATTGTCAACTAGCATAGGCAATTGGAAGATCCATATTACCTTTGCCTGTAGGTTGTGCAAGCACACATCCAATAGCATAATTGGATGCATCTACATGAACATGAAAAGGCTTGTTCCAATCTGGTGTGGTCAAGATTGGTGCTGAACATAATCCTCATTTCAGCTCATTGAAAGAGTTCTCACACTCTTCAGTCCACTCAAAGTTCATCAATAGGGCATACAGAGGCTTTGCAATGATGGCATACATGTGAATGAAACGTCGGTAATATCCACAATGCCCCATGAAAGCTTGTACTTCCTTGATATTCTTTGGCCTAGGTAGCTATGCAATAGCGCTAACTTTTTCCTCGTCCGTAGATATGCCATTCTTTGACACTATGTGCCCTAGAATCTTGCCTTGCCTGACCACGAAAACACACTTCTTTGGGTTCAAGCAGACCTGATATTCTCTACATTTGTCAAAGATTTGCATGAGTTCAGGTATATGTGTTTTTCTAATGTTGGAATGAGCACAGAGATCATCAACATAGACTTTCAAATTCTTCCTCAAGAACTCTTTAAACACGTGGCACATCAATCTTTGGAAGGTTGTAGGAGCATTGGTAAGCCCAAATGGCATTACTCGAAAGGCAAATATGCCCCACTCAGTGGAAAAAGCTGTCTTATGCTGATCTTCTAGAGCTATGGCTACCTGATTGTAGCCCGAAAATCCATCAAGGAAGCTGTATATTTCCTTGCCTGCTACTCTTTCGAATAGATGCTCGGGAATTGGAAGTGGATAGTTATCTCGAATTGTGGCTGCATTAACCTTCTTCAAGTTAATGCATACACGTAGCTTTCCATTCTTCTTGGGCACCACTACAATGGGGGATACCCACTCAGTGTTCTCAATTTCATAAATAAATCTAGCTTCCACCAGTCTATCTATCTCCTCCTTGATCTTAGCAGCGTAGTTATCATTATAGGTGTATGGCTTTTGCTTAGAGGGTTTCGCGTCTGAGGTCATGGGAATTGTGTGTGAGCATATGTCTGGGTCTACACCTTTTAAATCCTTATAGCTCCAAGCGAATACATCTCTGTATTCCCTTAGCAAAGCTATCAACTCTTGCTCTTCTTCTTCCATCAGGTCATGTCCTATGTAGGTGCATCTTTCTTCTCCTTCTTCTATGGCTACAACAATTTTCTTGGTGGTTTCCTTGTTATCATAGGCCTCTCTTGCTTGTGCCTCACCTTTAGGCATTCTTACCATGACTCTCCTATCGTCTATCTCATACTTTTTGAAATTCTCGAGGACCTCAAACAAAGTTTCTTCCTCTTCTCGTGTGACTTCTCTCTTCTTCATCTTCTTGCCTTCACTCTTGGCAGTCACTTGTGTGGTTAATCTCACATCATTTGTAAGCTCTCCATGTCTCTGAGGATGAGCTTCTACTTCATAGAAGTATTCTTTATCTGATGCAAAAGGTGGGTCCATAATGATTGACTCTAGATCAGAGTCACTTGCATCCTCAAATGCATTAGGGCTAGGTTTGCATTCTTCTAGAACTGCATCTCCCATGATTGGTTCTATTGAGAAGACTGAAATGTCATAGCCATCCTCATCACAGTGGGTTGTCCATTGTTCCTCATTGATGGCTACGTCCATTGTTGCTAAAATTTCTGCCCAGCCGTGAGGCTCAAATTCTTCGTCAGGAAATACTACAGGTGCATAGGTTGGGTCTTGAATTGATCTATGGGTTTCTTTCGCACCTACCTCTCTAGCTTTTTCTCTATTCTCTTCTTCTATTGCTGCTTTACACACCCATAGGTGTGTGTCTTCATGCATCCATGAGGATCTTGATCCTATGGAGTGCATAGACACAGTATCATCTCTAGCTCTATGGATGGGGTTCCATTGAATGGGGGGTACATCCCTATGAGAGTAATCTTTGAGATTCACTTTGGTCGTGACACCTAAGTGTTGCAAATACAAGGAATTGGTTCCCCAATCCTGTACCACTTGCAACTGTCGCATAAATGGTCTTCCCAAAATCATCTCATAGCCATGGTTCTTGCTAAAATCACATATAGCAAAAGTATGCTCAAACTCAACACCACATGTGCTGAGAGTTATTCCTTCTAGCAATCCTAAGGGTCTCTCTATGTGACCGTCAGCCATTTGCAATTTCATTCTCGTTGGCCTAAGTGCTGGCTTGCCCCAACGCTTCCATAGGGAAGTGGTAGCAATTGCAACTCCTGCGCCTGAGTCCAAAATTGCCTTGGTTGTGTATCCCTGATGGGTGATGGGGAGGTATGTGTTTCCTTCTTCTCCTTCACTCATATCTCCTATCTTGTCCAAGGGTATTTCTGGCACTGTTCTATGAGATCCTACTTGGGAACGCGGTTTAGCTATCTCTGGTGCCTGTTTGGCTACATGTTTCCATAGTTCTGGCCTAACTTTGAGTAACTCTTCTAAAGTGAGATTGCACTGCACTTTAGTATTCTTTACTACCTCCGTGTTCGTAGGTATGACTGAGTCTTCGTTTCGTACCATGACCGTGGGTGCTCTCATACAAGTAGACTTAGCTTCCCATGGGCCTGTGAATTGGGGTAATTCATGTAAAGAATTAGACTCAAAGTCTAATCTCTCTTAAGATTGTGCACTCTCCTGCTCTCCATAAATGGAGGGAATATCTCGTGGGAATTGGTCATGCGCATCATCCACAAGTTTAATGGAGGAGGGACTTCACTCTCTTTTGCCCATTTCTCTTCTTGAATCTCTCGTAGGAATTCTGGTGTGTACCTATTCATAGAAGAAGATGTGTTTGGCTCTGTGGAGTTAGGCACATAAGCTTCCTGGGGAGGAAGGCTTACTCTTTCACTTGCCTTGCCCTTATTTGGAGGGGTGGGTTCCTTTTCTGATTGTGCGATTAGCCTCCCCAATCTTTCGAGCAGACCATCAAAGTGCAACTGCATCTTAGCTGAACTAGAGATGTTAAAGAGGCGACTGGCTTCAAACATGGTTTGAGCCAATTCCACCATCTTAGCACAAATTTTGGTTCGTTCAAGCTCTAGTTCTGCTCTAGGGTAACACTTTTCGTGATCGGTTACGTTTGGCCCTTCTTGGATTCTGGCCTGATATGCTTTAAGCATCATATTTAGGTCCTTGGGAGTGGGATCTGCTAATACTGATCCTACTCTAGGGGGTGGTGGGGTCACATGAGGCAGATTGTATGGTGGTGGATCGGATGGAGATGGGAATGGTGGTGGTGGGGTAGTGTGAGAGTGGGGTTGAGAGGTGAGTTCAATTATCTTGGCTCTCGTTTCTCTTAGGCTTTCCTTGAGTTCACTCATCTTCTTAGCACATTGCCTTTTCATTCTTTCTCAGCTATCTCTCCAAGCTCTAGTCCTCTTCTTGTTCATGCTCTCAGTTTCACTAACCTCAACACTTTTTTCCTGGCCTAAACTTTGGTTCTACTGCAAGGCCTGAGCTCTAGTGACCACTTGCACTGGTGCAGTGGAAGTCGCACTCCCTGTGGAGTCTACAACTAACCCAATAACATTGATGGGAGTAATTTTTGTTACATTCTGTGGGTTCTTTGGGCAGTCTCGTAAGAGGTGCTCCTTTCCGCAATCTTGAAAAAAGCCTTCAATGGTTACAGATTGGGATTGTGTAGGGGCAGGCATTGGACAATCACGAATGAGATGATCTCCTTGACATCGATAACATGGCCCTCTAGGAAATGGGGTTCTTACCCGCCTGGGTTGAGGTCTAGAATTGGGATTCGCATACATAACATTCGCATACTCTGTTCCCAACTTGGTTCACTCGGTTCTTCGTAATAATAGGCCTCATTAAGCTCCGGTGACTGCATGTAGTATGCCGGGGGCTATCAATATGAGTGGAGTCGAAACTATGGTCACTAGGGTCACTTTCTAAAAGTAATGGGGTAACTGGGACTATGGATCTATTCAGATTCTCTTCTGTAGCTGCGTACTTTACTGGAATCACATTGGTTGGGGTTGGAGGTTGCTGAGCCAACACACGCTGAGGCCTTTGCTGGTTTTGGTAGGGTTGTTGATAAGGTTGTTGTGGCCTACCATATTGTTGTGGAGGGTACTGGTTGTGGTATCTTCCCTATTGTGGATAGGGTTGAGGGTAGGTTTGCCTAACCGCTTGCTTATTCTATGGGCAATCTTGCGCAGTGTGATTAGTGTATTTCCTTTCTATGGTGCAATACTGGCTATTAGGATTCACTTGGGGTGAGCCATAATGGGACATACATTCACCATATGGTCACCTCCACAAGTATAGCATCTTTTCACTGGGGCAAACCTTGGTATTTCTTTGCTTGATACTCCTAATCTTTGAGCTACTTTCTCGGCGAGTTTCTCAATAGATGTGGATTGTGTGGAAGAGAGGCTAGTAGAGCTATCTAAATCCTTGTAGATTTTTGAAAGCTCTAGTTCCTCCCCTAGGTTATCCTCGCTATCGATGCACATGCGTACACACTCTTCTATGGTCCTAGGGTCTTGCAAGTACACATATGATCTCAACTTTGTACTCAGCAGTCCATCTAGGAATAAAGCCACTTGTTTGGCTGGTGTGGGTAACTAAAAAACAGGACATCTCTCTAGGTATTGCCTAAACCTTCTTCCTGCCAGTCTAACCGTCTCTTGAGGGGTTTGCTTGAAGCTGTGAATCAGTGAGGAAGCGTTATGCCTTATGCCACTCTTAGAGAATTCAATAATGAAAGCCTCTAGAAGTTGGTCTATGTTCCTGAACTGTCTCTCATTTACCGGTTGAAACCATGTAAGGGCTGTGTTCCAAAGGGTTAGACCAAAGGCCATTTATTGCGTGAATAGGTCCTCCACTTGTTCGGCTCTCAAGACTTGCCTAAACTCCGCCACATGATCGTAGGGGTCTCCAGTTCCATCAAAGTAGTTCTTCATGGACTTAACTAGCTCGGTTAGCCTCAAGGTTCTAGTGTGTTCCCTCGGTCTTAGCAAAGGAAAATCATCAGCATTTCTTAGGTTCCTTGGGGCTCTAAGTCTCTCGGTTTCTTCTCTATCCATTTCTGTTTGCGTTCGTTCTCTTCCTATTGGGTTGGCAAAGCTCACCTCAAGTCTATCTCTATTTCTATCTCTTTGAGCTCCATGAGCTTGGGACGTTCCGGCTCTTGGGTGGCCATAAGAGACATTTGATATCGGTTGGGGAAAAATAAATTCACCCTTCGAAGTGTAGGCATGCCTACCATGTTCTGTAACCACAAAGATCCTCTCTGAAGTGTTGTCTAGATAGGTCACTTTGCCTGGGCTATCGGGGTCTTTGAACTCATAGATCGTGATCGTACCTATCTCATTTGACTGACTAGGCTTATACCTCCAAAAGGCTTCATCACTCTCTCGGTTCAAGAGCAGATCTATGCTCTTATTATCCTGGGGGACCCATTATGGCGTGATAATTCTAGTGAGAACTGATTTGCCTCGAGGAGTTTTAGGTTCTACACCCATGCTCCCTTGCTCTAGGTCACCGAAGTCCGTTTTTGGGATCATATTTCCGAATTCATTTGTCCTTTCTGGGTGACTGGTGACTACATATATGGTTCCTTCTTTGTCCAAGTATGCTCCATTTTCAAATTTGACTGCTGGACGTTCTAGTCCAATGGGTTGATCTGGGTTTTTTATCTAGGCCACAAATCTTCCTAGGCCGTCCTCATAGATGCTAGCACCTAATCAGTTGGTCCTAAGGTATTCCAGCTGCGTCTTGTAGGGGCCTTCTACCCTATGTAAATATGGCACACCTGAACTTCCTATAGGTCTCTCCATACTGTGGGACATCTTTGACTCACTAGTCTCATAGCTAGGCTAATGTGAATAATGGCTCAACTGTTGGGCCCAAAACCTAGCAGTATGATTGACACTAGCCTCTGAAGACCTAAGACTCTGTCTATCTCTCCCTAGGTGTCGTCCTGAGCTAAGGTTCATATGCTTAGCTGAGCAATCCCAATTTTTACCCAAGGTACAGCCTCGTTGCCGATCAATGTGTATCAGTCACTTGGTTCTTTTTTAGTTGATTATCGTGTTTATGATCTTGTCTGATATCACGTCGTCATGAATACTTAAGTTAATTTCCACTGTTTCAGTTGATCGCTCCACGTTAAGTTCCTTTCCTTTAAAGTTATCGATCACACACATGTTATCTCTTGACTTGAACTTGACTTCTTAGATAGTCTTTGACTTGTCTCGTGCCTATCGTTGCCCTGACTTACTTCTAGCACTATTCTCATGTAGCCTAATCTAAGAATTGACAAAGGGAGTTGAGAGTATTCCAACCTCACTTGCAAATCCCTTGCTCTTTGGTGCTCAAGAACCCCGTTCTCAAGCTTGCGGAATGCCCTGGCTTTGGATGCCTCCTAATGCTCTCAGTGGACCTGTAAAAGTCCCAAAGTTAGCTCAAGACTTAGATTCAAATGACTTAGCAAATCACTTCCATTCATGTAATTTAGATATCAATTTGCCCTCTGTCTTTAAGGCAAACAATTCTAGAGATCCCTTGGTTTTGTTCCCCCTAGATATGGTCAACTTCAAAATACTATATCTAATAATCCTTGGAAGTTTTGGTTGTACTCCTTGTGAGCTTTCCAACAAAACAAGAATCACAGCAAACGGATTTTGTATGAGGAAGTTATGAGAGTTTAGGGTTTTGGAGTTAAAACAGGGTAAAACAGCTCAACATGCAATCCGGCTTTTTCTCAGATTACTAGTGTAGAGGCCTCTCAATACTCTAAATGTGTGATTTTCAAGTCCACAATTACTCCAAAAATTGGAATTAAAAAACCCTAAAATTTTGGCCGAAAAGCCTGCCAATCGCGATCTACAGGTCTGTCAATCGCGATTGACAGAGGTGTCCGTCGTGGCTGTTGGTCGTGATCGACACGTCAATCGTGATTGATAGAGTTGGTCGCAGGTCCTGTCAATCGCGATCGACGGTGTCAATCGCGATCGACGGTGTCAATTGCGATCGACACTTTTTCCGAGAACTCTAGAAAAATTTCAGTCAATCGTGGGCCTATCCGTCGCGATGGACACGTGTACATGCGAATTCTAGTGTCAATCATCAAATTTCAGCTAGTCGTGATCAACAGTATCAATCGTGATTGACTGAATCCTACACGGTAGTCGGTCGGTTGTGGGGTCTGTCGGTCGCGATCGACAGGTCTGTCAGTTGCGATTGACAAGGTCTATCGGTCGCGATTGACAGAGGTTGTCGATCGTGGCTATCGATCGCGATCGATGGCGTCGATCGTGATTGACAGAGAAACACGGGATTTTTTAATTTCAAGTGATGATTTGGAATGTGCTCCTCATGTGTGTCATTGTGGTGTGCTTTGTTTTACCAAAAGATGAAATTTTTTGTCGATCGTGATCGACAGAGGTCTCCGACATAGAGACAGTTCCGAGCTTGTCCATATGTGCGCAGCCTGCTGGATAGGATGATACAACAAAAACCTGCAAGGAAGCTCAAAAAACATGCAAAAGCATCGCACACAAATCGCTCTCTCGCTCTCTCTCACAAGTGAAATGAGGGAAATGGGAGGGAAAAGGAGATATGATAAAAAAACTGAACTTTTTGCGATGATGGAGATGGAGATCGGATATGATGAGGATGATGATGGTGAAGTAAGAAAGAGAAAAGTAAGAAAAAGTAAGGAAATTACCTACAACGCCAACATCACAACTCTATGTCTTACCATCACACGTTCGTCCTCAAAGCTCGTTCCCCGGCAACGGCGCCAAAATTTGGTGTAGCTCAGTGATGAGTAGCACCTCCTTTAATGTCAATCCGGGAAGACGTGAGGATGGTATGAAGACCTCGAACAAGTGATGGCACAAGTGCGTGAGTGAGAAGCACACTACCATGCACACACATACACACACACACGCGCACACAAGGTAAGACAAATAGAGAAAAGCAATGGAGTTCTTAGATTACTCAAAAGTGCTCTTACAAGTTCAATTCTACAACAATCTAACCCCAAAAATGAGCTCTCTAGCTCTTTTTATAGTTTTTGACTGGCTTTGGCCCTGTCCAGACCTAGTGCCCAGCCTAGTTAAAAATTAGGTTCTAGAGCCTATTTGGGGGCTCAAACGGATTCTTAAAAATATGAAAATTGATAGGTAGGTACTTCTAATGCTCCTCAAGCTGAAGGACTCCTTGTCTTGCACAAAATGTGTTGGTGCAGACCAATCACCAATTGAATGTTTGAAGACTAAAGAATGAAGGATGAGATCAATTCTTGAAGCTTGGAGGAAGAATATATTTAGAGGGTATGAGGAATGAACACATATGTACATTAGTATAGTTATAGTTCACTTAGGTCTTTGATTAGTCATAGACTTGTATAAATTTCTCTATAAGTACCTTGAAAATGTCGAGGCGTGATATGTGAGCATATGAAAGAATAGATAGAAGTCAAGAAAGGTGAAGTTAGATGTCATGAGACATGTGAAAAGTTAGTTGAGTTTTCTCTCATCACTCAACTGTAACTTCCTGAGTAATTGAAGAAATATTGCGCCTGATCTTTTCATGTCTGCTCCGTCTGTGTTTGATCATTTGTGAAATCCTTTTGAGGATATCTAAGTTGATAGTTAATGAGTATGTGACCTGAGTTTCAGAGTCCAATTGCAAACAGGCTAGGAGAATTGTGTGTAGGAACATTCATATGTGTTGAGTGTTCACAGTTCTCTGAAATAGGCGCAATTTTCGATCTTAATCTTTTGATCAGTTCTCACTCCATAGTTTAAATTTTTGTGCAAGCAAGCACTTAATCTTTAAGTTGGAAGGTGATCTACTCGTGGCTAGAAGCATTTGCTTAAACGGGTTTTGTACTGAGAGATATGAAGTCAAGAAGTTAGGGGTGTCTAAATCGACTTCTCAGAAGTGCAGATTCAGACATAGGTAACTTGTGAAGTTGATTTCTCAAGTTATACTAAACCTTTTGAAGAACTTTAACTTTGAGGAGGTGCACAATCTCTAGGCGACACTCCATACAAATTTTCATAGAAAACTTTAAAGATTTGATAAGTCAATGAGAAGAAATTATGCAGCAGACTTTCTGTGTTTCATCTTCTTCACAGAATTTTCAAGTTTTTGATAATTTGGAGATTGGGCCTCTAATTTGGTAAAGGTTTTGACTTACTCTTGGTATAGAGGTGCTCTAATCACAAGAGTAGGTTGTTCTTTTGGAGATTAATACTCTCCATCAGTGGTATCAGAGCAGGAGACATCAAAATCAAGAAAAGGAGGATCCCGACTGCTGCAGATTCAAGAATTTCAACAATTGAAGAGCTAGAAGGTGAAAGCTTGAAGGCAAAGCTTGAGGAGGAGACCATACAACATCAAGAAGGACAAAAGGAGTCTAATTCGAAGTAAAGGTACACATATTGTTCATAAAGGTTGAAGTTTTCAATACACAGGAGGACACAAGATGGGAGATTCTCTTCAGATAGAGAAATTGGATAGGGAAAACTATCCTGCATGGTCAATGAGGATGGAAGCTCATCTTATGAGCAAAGATTTAATAGCCTACATCACAGGTGAAGAGGAGAAGCCAAGTTTCAGAGATCCTAGTGTTCCAACTAGGGAAGAATTAGCAGATTTGAAAAATTGGATGAAGAAAGATGCTCAAGCTAGGAGCATTATATATATGGCAGTCAATGACTACTTGTTACCTCATATTCGAGGTCTTGAAAGTGCAACTGATATTTGGAATGCTTTGGAGGAGCATTTCCAGAATACTACAAAGTCAAGAAAGGCATCCTTATGGGCAGAGTTTACAACCTTCAAGAAGAAGGCCTCTCAATCCATTTCAGACTATGTGACAAGGATGAAAGATATTGCAGATGCTTTAGGAGCTGTTGATGAAGAAATTGAGGAGGATAAATTGGTAAGGCAAATTCTTACAGGCTTAAGAGGTGATGACAAATGGAAGCCATTCATTTTGTCTACAGAATTATCACTTGATCATTTCACTCCTCATTTAAATCAGTTGCTAGGTCATATGCTAACATTTGAGCAGGATGTTAAAGGAGATAGTGACAAGAGTGCAGGTCATGCAATGTACTCAAAGGACAAGAAGAAGAATAGCAAAGGAAAACAACAAGCAGGTGAAGATGAAGGTCAAACTAGTCAAGCCAACTTCCTAAGAGGAAGAGGAGGTGGCAAAGGTAGAGGAAGAGGCAGGAATAACAAAGATGGAGGCAAAGCTTGTTGGATTTGTGGTAAGACAAATCACTTAGCTAATGATTGTTGGCATAATACTCAGAATAATAATGGATACAGTCAAAACTATAATGCAAGAGGAAGAGGAGGCAGAAATCAAAGAGGTAATTTCAGAGGCAGAGGTGGTAGGAGTTACTTTGGAAGAAATGCAAGTAGAGGATTCCAAAGTCAACAATACAACAACACCTACTACAATTATGCTTCAGATCAAAAGGAGGATTCAACATTGATAATGAATGCAACTTGTGAAAGCCAGAGTGAAGATCAGAGAGTCTTCTACATTGACTCAGGGTGTAGCAACCACCTGAGTGGTAATATATCTTTGATGACTGATTTGGAGAATAAGGTTTTTAATCATGTTGTTCAAACAGGTGACAACACAAAGCACAATGTGAAGTCAATTGGATCAGTGAAGGCCAAGGATGGTAGTACCTTATTGAGTAAGGTTTTGTATGTTCCTACAATTCCTAAGAATTTGATAAGTGTAGGACAAATTGTGGAAAAAGGTTATGAAGTAAGGTTCACTAATGATGGAGTATATGTGGAAGACCCTAGTCAAGGGTATAAACAGATTGTTTCAGGGAAGAAAGAAGGAAGGTTATTTATATTGAAGATTCAAGGCAATATTGGTCATGCTATGTTCACATATGGAGGACATAAGATCTCTGAGTTAGATCTTTGGCACAAGAGGCTTGGACATTTCAATGAAAGAGGTATTAAAGATATGATTAACAATGGTTCAGTGCTTGGATTGCCTAATGTTGCAGGTCAACATATGACATACAAATGTGAGGCATGTCAATTAGGTAAGGCTCATAAGCTTTCCTACTCCAAGCATGGTTTTATGTACTCAGAGAAGCTTGAGTTGGTACACACAGATGTGTGGGGGCCATCAAAGGATTTCAGTATAAATGGGTCAAGATATTATGTGATTTATGTTGATGATGCTACCAGATGGATCACTATCTATGTGATCAAAGATAAGTCAGAAGTGTTTAACACATTTAAACACTATCATGCATATGCAGAAAGAATTACAGGACATAAGTTGAAGAGACTAAGGTCAGATGGAGGGGGAGAGTATTTCTCTAATGAGTTCAGTGATTACTTGTGGAATGCAGGTATAAAAAGGGAAGTTACTTGCAGATACTCTCCTCAACAAAATGGTGTAGCAGAAAGGAGAAATAGAACACTTGTTGAGTTTGCAAGATCCATGATGAAGGAGAAAAATTGTCCCAATTATTTGTGGGCTGAGGCTGTAAATACAGCAACCTATTTGGTTAATAGGTTACCATGTAAAGCCTTGCAGGGGATGACACCATATGAGGCTTGGTGGGGTAAAAGACCTACCTTGGATCATTGCAGAGTTTTTGGATGTGTGGCATATGCATATGTGCCATCACAATTAAGGCACAAGTTGGAGCCTAAAGCTGAAAAATATGTTTTCATTGGTTATGATGACAAGCAGATGGGCTATAGATTGTGGAGTCCATCTAAAAAACAATTCATGGTTTCTAAAGATGTGACATTTGATGAGCAGAGCACTTGGTATGCAGGTACAATTAATATCAATACAGGTAATGAAGAAGAAGTGAGTCAAAGGAAAGGTAAATCAAAGGTTCAGATATTTGATGAGCAAGAGAATAATGAAGTGCAGGTTGAAGTGGAAGAAATACCAAGATTTGATCCTGAATATGAAGAACCAGAAACCTCAAGAAGTGGAGAGCTTAGGAGGTCTACAAGGAACAGATGGCAACCTACAAGGTATAGCTATGATACTTCATTTTTGGCCACAAAAGATTATGCTTATATGGTGAATACAGATGAAGACCCTTCTACATATGAAGAGGCAAGAGGTAAGGAAAAATGGGAGAAAGCTATGCAGGAAGAATATGATGCATTGATGGAGAATCAAACATGGGATTTGGTTCCAAAACCAAATAGTCAGAAAATCATTGGATGCAAATGGGTTTACAAAACCAAGAGGTTTGCAGATGGAAGTGTGTCTAGATACAAAGCTAGACTTGTTGTCAAAGGGTTTGCTCAGACTTATGGTGTTGACTATGAAGAGACTTATAGTCCTGTGGCAAAGATGACAACCATCAGGACACTTATAGCTATTGCTGCATGTAAAGGTTGGAAGTTATGTCAACTTGATGTGAAAAATGCTTTTCTGAATGGTTATATTTCAGATGATGTGTTCATGGAGCAACCTCAAGGGTTCAAAGATAAAAGGTATCCAGATCATGTGTGCAAGCTCAAGAGAGCTTTGTATGGTTTGAAGCAGGCCCCAAGGGCATGGAACTACAGACTTGTAAAGTTCTTGAAAGAACTTGGATTTCAGGTGTCTAAAGCAGATAGTAGCTTGCTTGTCAAAGCAAGTGAAAATGGTTTCATATACATGTGCATATATGTTGATGATATAATTCTTACAGGTACAGATGAAGAAGGTATACAAAGACTCAAGAAGCAGATGGAAAAGGAATTCAAAATAAGTGACTTGGGAGACCTGTCATATTTCTTGGGCATGGAGATTACATATACTCAACATGGAGTATTTGTGACCCAAGAAAGGTATTTGAAGAACTTGTTAATCAAGTTTAAAATGGATGATTGTAGGGTAGCACCTACACCAATGGAGGTGAATCACAAATTGAGTAAGTTTGGAGGTGAAGAGTTCAAGGACATGAGACAATATCAGAGTTTGGTTGGTAGTCTCATCTATGCTACTTTAACTAGACCTGATTTATCATATGCAGTAGGGGTTTTGTCTCAATTTATGCATTGCCCAAGGAAAGAACATTGGATTGCAGGTCAAAGAGTGTTGAGGTACATTAAGGGTACACTCAATGAAGGTTTGTATTATGGGTTTACCTCAGATACAAATATCAAAATCTATAGTGATGTAGATTGGGCAGGTAATCCAGATGATAGAAGATCTACTTTTGGATATATGTGTTATGTGGGAGATAAACTTATCTCATGGTGTTCCAAGAAGCAACATACAGTTGCTTTGTCTTCTACAGAAGCAGAGTACAAAGGCATGGTTGAAGCTGCAAAGGAAGTGATTTGGCTCAAGACCTTGATGAAGAGTCTTGACATTGTGCATGGGATACCAATTATATTTGGAGATAACATGAGTTCATTATACTTAGCTGCTAATCCTGTTTTTCATGCCAGGACCAAACACATTGAGATTCAGTATCACTTTCTAAGAGAGAAAGTGATGGACAAAGAGATTGAAGTTATTCATACTTCAACTAAAGATCAGATAGCTGATATGCTTACAAAGAGCTTGGATGGACCAAAGCTACAGAAGTTTAAAGACATGGCAGGTATAAAGAAGAAAGGAGAAACCTCAATTGATGATTGAGGGGGAGCTGTTGGTGCAGACCAATCACCAATTGAATGTTTGAAGACTAAAGAATGAAGGATGAGATCAATTCTTGAAGCTTGGAGGAAGAATACATTTAGAGGGTATGAGGAATGAACACATATGTACATTAGTATAGTTATAGTTCACTTAGGTCTTTGATTAGTCATAGACTTGTACAAATTTCTCTATAAATACCTTGAAAATGTCGAGGCGTGATATGAGAGCATATGAAAGAATAGATAGAAGTCAAGAAAGGTGAAGTTAGATGTCATGAGACATGTGAAAAGTTAGTTGAGTTTTCTCTCATCACTCAACTGTAACTTCCTGAGTAATTGAAGAAATATTGCGCCCGATCTTTTCGTGTCTGCTCCGTCTGTGTTTGATCATTTGTGAAATCCTTTTGAGGATATCTAAGTTGATAGTTAATGAGTATGTGACCTGAGTTTCAGAGTCCAATTGCAAACAGGCTAGGAGAATTGTGTGTAGGAACATTCATATGTGTTGAGTGTTCACAGTTCTCTGAAATAGGCGCAATTTTTTATCTTAATCTTTTGATCAGTTCTCACTCCATAGTTTAAAGTTTTGTGCAAGCAAGCACTTAATCTTTAAGTTGGAAGGTGATCTACTCGTGGCTAGAAGCATTTTCTTAAACGGGTTTTGTACTGAGAGAATTGAAGTCAAGAAGTTAGGGGTGTCTAAATCGACTTCTCAGAAGTGCAGATTCAGACATAGGTAACTTGTGAAGTTGATTTCTCAAGTTATACTAAACCTTTTGAAGAACTTTAACTTGGAGGAGGTGCGCAATCTCTAGGCGACACTCCATACAAATTTTCATAGAAAACTTTAAAGATTTGATAAGTCAATGAGAAGAAATTATGCAGCAGACTTTCTGTGTTTCATCTTCTTCACAGAATTTTCAAGTTTTTGATAATTTGGAGATTGGACCTCTAATTTGGTAAAGGTTTTGACTTACTCTTGGTATAGAGGTGCTCTAATCACAAGAGTAGGTTGTTCTTTTGGAGATTAATACTCTCCATCAAAATGGAGCTAGAAAAATATGAAATGGTGTTTATAATGGCTTTTAGTGATGAAAATCACTATTTTTGTAGGGATTTCTTCTAAAAATTTTACATACACTTCCTGGAGCTTCCTACTTGCTGCTTCTTCTTTTCTGTCCACCTCTTGATGTGTTCCTTCAGCTTCATGAAAAATGATGGCCTACTTTCCAGATCTTCTTTGACTGCTTTGTCTACTTGGCCCTTCACGTTGGCTCCCTTGTCTTGTAAGTCCTTGACCGCCCTGACCACTGCCAACAGTAAGAAAGAGATGAAAGTTGTGTTAAATATAAGAAAAGAGAAGTAGAATGACAAGAGATAGTGTAGTGTTAAAACACTTCCCTTGTGTGGGTGAGGTTGTGGGTTCAAATCCTCCGACCTTGGTGAATGTAAAACTCCTTATTGCCACTCATAAATTAAAATTGGTTCGTGCGTAGCCAAAGGTTGCCAAGGGAGCCTTGGGTGCCAAAGATGCCAAAGTAATGCCTTCCTTATGCCTTAAGTTATGCCTTAAATTATGCCTAAGTTCTATGCCTTAGTCGACGCCTTGGAGTAAGCCGAAAGAGTAAACGTAGGTGTAAACATAGGTTCAGGTTGTGGAACAGAAACAGAAACCAAAATTGGAACTGGAACCGGAACGGAAACTAAAACTAAAACTAGAAGCAGAAGCGAAAACCGAGACGGAGATAGAGATGGAATCGGAATCGAAATCGGATCGTGAACAGAGAACAGTGAAACAGAGATCAATTCGCCAAAATGAACAGAAACAGATCCCTCTGTAGTGATGCGTGCAAGGCTCTGATACCACTGTTATCAGGATCTTGCTCACACGCACATAGATGTTGTAAATGTAGAAAACACACAAAAAAATAGAGATGCCAAGAGACGAGACTGAATGCAGTATTGGGTGCAATCTCCCCTCATGCACTCTATTTCGACAGTCCACAGAGTGCATGTATGTATAGGAATTTTTGATTTGCGTCGAAAAGAGTGGTTACATGAGAGTGACTTCGAAAACCATGTGTGAAACTAAAAGTTGGTGATTTTTGTAGAAAGCCTTTCTTTTAATATCAGAAACTGTGGTCTACAAAGACCCTTATTCTAACCACTATTTTTCTAACTATTTCTAACAATAGAACCTTCTATGCGGATTTATTTAAAAACTAAATTATAAATCGGATTTATTGATGTCTGTCTTGAAGTCGGATTATTGATGTCCACCCTTCATGCTTTCCTGCCCTCAGGAACCTTCAGCTGCTATATCAAAAACACCAAAACACATTATTCCATTAATAAATTAACACTCCATCAATGCATTGTTCAACATATTCCATAATGTATAACACAATCAAATAATCCTTTGCCATCAGTGTCACCCTGTGAGAATGAGCTGCACATAAGTAAGCATCATTCATAAAGTCAATTGCAAAGTCCTCTGCAGCTTCTTGCAAGCATAAGAGTGCTTGAGTTTGCCACTTCACATCAATAAAGGATGTGGTCTTCATCATAGAATAGAGATTGGCTGTGATATGCTTGACAACTCTCATAAAAGGAATTATGGGGATCAGGAGTCCCACAAACTTTTGAGATCTTCTTATTTCCCTCAAGGACTTTACATGGTAGTTGACCCTTTTCTTAGAAGACTTCTATGATGCATTGCCTTGACTCTTCTGGGGAGCCAGTCCTTTGTCATTTTGCTCCTAGGCATTTTGTTCCTGAGCTTGAGGGTACAACTTCCTTGCTGTCTTTTTTGTCCTAGCCATAACCTGCATAAAGCGAGAGTCTTAAGGCATGGAAGTGGAAAGGCAAAGCAACTTATTCTCAAAATCTTTGATCAAGGACTCTATCCAATGTCAGAAACACGATCGATACAAGCGATTAGAGTCATTCGGAAATGCCCAAATGTCCCTAATCATTTGCATTGGTCGTGCTTGTAATCATCATGAAATATCAATCAATACTATTTCAAATATAGCTTATAATGGTCGTCCTTAGAATCATCATGAAAAATCAATCAATTCTATTTCCACTATATCTTATAATGCAAAACAGCTCATGGTTTAACAAACAAAACATTATTTCAAAGCTATGATAAAGGAGAACACGGTTTCAAAAACATGACCGACCCAAGCAATAAGGGTCATCAAAAAACATCTGGATGTCCCTTATCGCTTGGATCGGTCCTATCCATATTACCTCACATAGAAAGCGTTCTCTATAGAAATTCTTTAGAAGAAGCTAAAAAACTTGGAGGCGATGGCAACTCCACGCTAGGAAAGTGTTGACAAAAAAATGAGAGAAAGTGAATAGGGGAGCTTAAATAGGTCTCAAAAGTGAGTTGATCGTTGGTGAGACATGGCACCCTGTGATTGGTCTATGTCATCTAGCCGTTATGAATTCCAACGTTCTTTGCCACATGGCATCATTTGAATGTGCCATGTCATCTATCTGTTGGGATTCCCAAGGTGCCTTTACTATGTGGCACTCATTGATTGGTCCACATCATTTGACCATTGCTCCCTCCTTGCCTATAAATACCAACTCTCTTCACCATTTCACATTTTCAACCTTCATAGAATTTGTCTCTCCATTACTGTGCATATTTGTGCTTCATCCACGATACGACCGATACAAGCGATTAGACCCGTTTGATCCATGTTTGACTAGCTTTATTTGCTTGCATTGGTACTCGTGTTCTCCACTAGGACATACTAGAGAAGCTCAAACTAAGATGGAGGGAATGAATGAGATCCATAGTGTTTCTCCATCAAAGAAACTAGTGAATTTCATGGTTCAAAAGGGTCTAACTATAGATTACTTTCCTGATGCAATGAGGATACTCAACCCCAAGATTGATTTCAAAAAACTCCTTGGAAATAAAAAAATTTTCTCAGGGATGAGTGGGAGAACTTCTTGGGGTTGTTCAATGGAAAGGACCTTTCTATATCTGAGAAAACCTATGTCCACCCTCACATCTTTGGGAAGAATCCAATGGATAGGGCAAAAATCACAAGAAAATGCAAAAGAATATCCCCTTTGCCAAGGAAGCTAGATTTATGCCCAGAGCATGAAAATGATTGCTGCTTGCTCCCCTTGAACATTGCTTTCTTGATATAGCTTGATCACATCTCAATTGAAAACGAGGAAAGTGTTCATGTTGTAGAGGAGCCCTTCTTTGAGCTGATACTTGAAGGAAGCTCAGAAAGTATGAAAGGTGTCATGGAGATTGTTGACGAGATCACTCTCCAAGTAGAAGAAGAGAAGATCAAAGATTTTGATGTGGCTACTTTTAAAGCAGAGATTGCAATAAGGGAGCCAATTGAAGAAGTTCAAGTGGCTAAGAAGTCCCTACTTCTCCCAAATCTACCATTTCACAATATCTCTGGAAAGGAGTTTATCCCTCTATTTTACATTCAGGAACTTTTCAACCTTAGGGAGGACCACTGCCTTGCAGCTGTAGCTGAGTCAGAAGAAGTTGCAAGGAGATTCATCAATGAGAAAGGAGAAAGAAAAGAAGAATTTTTATGTCTTGATTTCAATTTGTCAAATGAAGAATTCAAAGATTCATCACAAGCTCTTTCAAGTTGCTTTGAAAAATCTATCTCAGAGAAGTAAACACTTGCTAATGAAGAGTTTGATGAGCATCAGAAGCAACTTGGAATATACTCATTTGGGTGCAGCTATTCATTCTTGGATGTTGCTGAGGACAAAGGAACAATATGTATTGACTCGAAAGAGCTCATTAAGGACGAAGATGAGTTCAAGGTATGCAGTTTTATCTATTCTCATAAATTTATGGGACCTTATCGCTTGTGTCGATCGTGTCTAGAAGTTGCATGCAGCATTGATAATAGACATCTGGCTATGTGAGAATTCACCTTTTTCAAAAAAAATTATATGTTTCTAGATAATTTAGAAATAGATATTGAACACGACCGATGCAAGCAATTAGGACCATCCGAATTTCTCTAAAGACCCTAATCGCTTGTATTGGTCATGTCTCTTGCTTTGTTTCTATTTGTGTTTCAAGTTACTTCTCATGAGTCCTAAAGTGCGCTTGGAGTTCTTCTGACCATGTTTTTCTATTTTTACCACAATTGACTGTATTGGATGAAGACAACTACCTTGGCAGGGGGAAGTGAACAAGAAAAACCATAGAAGAGAAAGGAAAAACAAAGGTGGATATTCATTCAATTATCAACTATCTTAAAAAATTGAACCCAGATTCTTTTTGTGTTATTCACAAGCACTATAATGAAGAGCTAGATTTTGCATTTTTCTCCTTGAGGACTTTATCAAAATACATGGGTTTTACTCCAATACCCTTCAATGCTTATAGAGTTTTGGTGCTTGAAAGAGCAGCTGCATTCAAAATTTTTGGATATGCCTCAAGACTCAATGCTTCAAGGGCAGGGTACTTTCTTTGTTATTCAAGCTATGCAATGGCTGTAGGGGTGTGAGATGTAAAAAGCATTGCTGGCTACAGGAGAAAAGAGTTCCTCAGATATAGAGGTGATTTGCTAGAGCCAAGCTCATTAAAGAGACTCAAGGAGCCAAACTCTATTACTCATCAAATGTAAATATACACAACTATTGCGCAATGGGATATCAAACATTGCAAATGTGAAGGATGTAACATTTTTGGTATAATTGATCCATGTTCTAATATTAATTGTTATTGAACCATGATCTGTTTTTCTCTGGTTAGTCAAAGTCATCTGATGGTAATATACATGTTTCTTTTCAAAGCTTAATATATCATGAAATTTACATACATGACATCTTTATTTTTCAAACAAGTAAAAGACATTGCAAATAATAAAGCTCTATTTGACATTTAGTCTTTTTCATTTTGTGATATTGATACATGATGATTTTGTCTAGTGATAGTCACCTTCTTTTGATATATTTGGCATGAGGTCCTTTGTAATTGTCATCTAAAGAACCAATAAAAAAGCTCTTTGAAGGCATTGATCTTTGTTAATCCTCCTCCTTTCCCTATGCACCTAAAGAAGCTTTTCCTTTCTTGATAATGAGATTTTCCATGCCTTGGGTGTTCCATATGGAAAGTGTTTCTTTTTTTTGCAAAGAATGTCCATGCACAAGAAGAATATGCTAGAAGAACAGAAGAATTTCATTAGATCTTTATTTCAATTAAAGAAAGATAAATTGAATAAATTATTTGTGAAACTCACCAAGTACTATGTTATGTCTTTGGCACTCCATGCCTCTATGATGGTTTCTATAAGCTCTGTGGTCACCTTTCTAAAATGTGTCACATAACTATTTGATGTTATGTGCTACCTCATGATATTTAAAAGATTATCTAGTTTGACCCACACCTCCATTCTCTTTTTTTCTATTTTTGGTTTGCCTTTTACATATTGAAACCTAGCATATGTGTCACATGATCTCTTACAATTTTCATTCTTTTCTTTTTCTGGCTAAATTTTTCAATCAAATCTAAAAAATGTTTTACTCGTTTTGACCACATTCTCAAACCTATAGGAGTTTCTTTCATTTTTTTAAAAGACTCTAACTGAGAAGATAAAGTGGATAATTTGTTTTCTAGCTCCCTCATATGAAAATCCCTCTGATGTAGTGTGTTTTGTAGATAGTTTATGTATTGTACATAATTCCTTGAAATCTCCCCTTGAACAATAGCCTCGTAAACCATCGTCACCATATCCTACAAATCTAATGAGATCATGAAGATTATGAAAAGGGGGATACCTTCTAGTTTGTGGATCAATTGGATAAACAGATCCATCTGTCCATATGTCGATATGTTTCTTGCCTTCCTTTTGCAATCCATCCACTTCAAGAGGATGAAGAGTCCTTCAGAATACTTTTCTTTTCATTGTATACTTATGACTAACTACAATGTTGATATCGAATTTATCACAATGATTTCATTTGTTTGAAAGCCCAATGAGACTGTTTGGGTTAAGGTTCTCCATGGTTTGCTATGAAGAGTGACTAGCAAGTGTCTAAAATGACATGAAAGAGAGAAACAAGCCTGCTATGAAAAGTAGAGTAAAAAAGCACAAAACGTCATCAACACACATTATATAGGTCTGTGAACAAGAGGAAAATTCAAATTTTGATCGATACCCCATGAGCACAAACTTTGAGGTGTAAGATATCACACAAACTTTTCATGATTATCGCACGAGCTTCTCTCTCTTCAAAATTTGCATAAGATATGTTTTAAATGAGCTTATACGGATTTCTTTAAAGGATTTGACAACTTTAATCCAGAATAAGCATAACTAATTGAAATCCTTACACGACCCTTTTTCGGCCGTTTTTCACCCTAATGGGACACTTTTCTAACAAAGATCAAAGACCTAAAGGAACAATTGATTTCTACTGATGAAGTTATACTAGATAGCTCACTTGTGTAGACCGTTCTAAATAGTCTTCCTGATTCATATCAAAGTTTTCTTTCTACTCTTCATTTGATGATGAAAGGAAATCCAAATGCCTTGACGCTTAAGAAGTTAGTCTATGTTCTGTTGCATGAAGATCAATGTAGGTAGAATAGGTCCATTATGCATGTTGCATATCAAGCTTTGCTGGCTAATCAGAAGGGCAAAGGTAAATGGAGCTCATTTGCTAGTCAGAAAAAATATGCAAATGCTACACATTCGAAGAAGGAAAAAAAAGATGAGAAGAAATAAAAAAAGCAAAAATTGTTTTGCAAATACTGTAAAGCAAATGATCATGTCATTAAGAGGTGTCCAAAACTGGCTACTAAAGATGCAAAGAAGAAAGAGGCTTGAATGGTTGTTGCGGAGGCCTCTACACTACAAACAGAGACTGCTAATCTTGTGTAGAATGAAGAATGGGTGTTTACTACTGTTTTCATATTCTACCCATCTTCTCTTGAACAGTGTATGTCTGTAGTAGACTCAGATGTTTGGTACTTTCATAGTGGGGCAACCAAACATATTACCTCATAGTGTCATTTTTTCACTTCACTTGAGCCTACCCCTACAAGGAATACTGTCACATGCACCAACAACTCCTCTTATCCTATCATGGGAGTTGGTAAGATCATTCTGAGTACTACTCATGGTAGTTCTTTCACTTGACAAATGCTTTATTTGTGCCAAGGATCAAGAAGAAGCTATTATCAGTTTCAGCTTTGGCCAAGATTGGCTTGGTTGTGAAATTTATTGATGACAGGTGTACAATTCATGATCTATCGAATGGCAACATGATTTTTGCTTCAAGAATTTTATGTTGTGGGATATACAAGCTCATAGACTATGAGAAATTTGTGAATGATTCAGCATGTGCAATACATGATTCTTAGGCAATGTGAGATGCAAAGCTTTGGCATCATGCTTTGGTCATCTGAATTTTGCTAGTTTGCTATGCCTACAAAAATCTAAAATGGTGTCCTCTTTGCCCAAACTTGAGGTATGCGATAAACATGTCTATGAAGGCTCTATTTTGGGAAAAATGCAGCATTCCTCCTTTCCAAACGATGGTTGAGTTCGAGCTACTCAAAAATTGTAGCTTGTTAACAATGATGTCTATGGTCATATGCAGACACCCTCTTTTGGAAATTATCCTTACTTGGTGACTTTCATCGATGATTTTTCCAGGCATGCATGGGTATATCCATTGAAGGCAAAGTCCCAAGTGTTTATGTGCTTCAAACACTTCTTGGTTTTGGCTAAAAATTTATTAGCATGTAAAATGGGCATTCTCCATTTTGATCGAGGGGGGGGAACATATGTCTTCTAGCTTTAATGCATTTCTGGTTGAAGGTGGGATAAAACATCAATGTACAGTGCCATATACACCTTAGCAAAATGGAGTTGCTAAACAAAAGAATAGTTCACTCATGGAGATGGCGATGTGTATGGTGAAGAGTCAGGCTTAACCACATAGTTTTTGGCTTGAGGTTGTTATGTGTGCAGCATATGTAGTTAACAGGTGTCCCACTAAAGCACTATAGTCTATCACTTCATATGAGGCTTGGCATGGTCGCAAGCCATCTGTTGCTCATCTGCATGTTTTTTTATTGTCAGGCATATGCATTAGTGTCTGAACAACATTGTAGGAAATTGGATGATAAAGGAGTAAAATGTATATTTTTAGGGTACAATTCTAAAAGAAAAGGCTACCGTCTGTATCATCCACATATTAAACAAAATTTGGTTAGCCTTGATGTTGTTTTTGTGGAAGATGCTATTCAGCCTTTACTTTCATGTACGAAGGAGACATCTGTTAGCTCCGAAGACATGTATGATACTTTACTGCCTCTTTTTACAAGTGGACAATCTAGTGCTAGTCCTAATGAGGCAACTTCTCAACCTTTACAAGTTTCATGTGATGATGCAGATCATTCTATTTCTGATGCATATTTATATGATGCACTTGTTGATGAGAGAGCTAATATTGAGGAGGCAAAAACTATGCCAAAATGGCTGGTGTAGACTTTGTCTGACAAAAAATTTGATGCACCTCTGTCATACCATACTCATTGAGGCTCTCATAGTGCCTCTTTTGTATCAGATTGCTATGTTATGGATGCCTCTAGTCTCTTTGATGAGGCTGATCTTGTTTCATTTGATGAAGCACAAAATTTTGAGCATTAAATGGCTGTAATGCAATCTGAATATGATGTTATCATGAAAAATGGTACCTAATCTTTATGTGACTTGCCTCCTAGAAAGAATGTCACTGGCACTAAGTGGGTATACAAGCTGAATTGCAAGCCTGATGGAATAGTTGATAGGTATAAGGCTAGGCTTGTTGCAAAGGGTTATGCATAGGAAAGAGGCATTGATTTTGATGAGAACTTTTCACCTACATGCCAAATGACTACTCTTCATAGCATCTATGCACTTGTAGCTCATCATGGTTGGAATGTACATTAGTTGGACATTAAAAAAACATTTCTGAATGGTGACTTGCATGAAGAAGTGTATGTTTTACTGCCTAGTGGCTTTGTGCAGAAAGGGCATGAAAACCAAGTGTGCAGGTTAAAGAAGGCAGTATATGGATTAAAGTAAGCACCACATGCTTGGTATGAAAAGATACATGCCTATCTGATTACACATGGTATTGAGAACAATCGAATTGAAATCACCTTATATGTTAAGTGTGCTAATGATGTGCTTCTGATTATTGTTGTGTATGTTGATGACATGATGCTCACTAGTCCTCATGACAAGCATATTGCTGATTTTAAGGCTGATTTGCATGCCTCATTT